>VDFB02008828.1:0-29247 GCA_007258455.2 Sequoia sempervirens | reverse complement strand
CATATCTAATTTCCTTTTCTCTCTCTTCCATTGTTGCAACTATTGCACCTAATTATTTAGTACATGTTATAGTGTAGGAAATTGCATACCTTTACAATTTCATAGTTTGTTTGGGTCCTTAATTAATTGAATTTAATTAATCTTCTAATTACCTAAATTATGCATTCCAAAGCCTTATTTATCCTCTTTTTTGAAAGGTAAACCACCATTTAATTAATTCAATTAATAATTAAATCATATTGGAGAATGAGTGTCTTAGACTCATGGGCCAATACCCATTCACCCAAGGGTGATAGGGTCCTCCTTAAGTTCCATGAGCCATTTTAAAATATGTTTTTGGTAGTATTTTAATGATTCAGATTCAAATTTTAATGATTGGATTTTGTAATTTAATTTTCATGAAATTAGATAAACACCTATAAATACATAGTTATTTTATCATTTGAAGGCTAACTAGCAAGAGGAAAATTAAGAGGATAACATTGAAGAGAAAATATTATTGTCAAGAGAAAATTTATGAATTATTTGTTGCATCATTCAAGATCCTATCATCATGTCAAAAGTTCATGTGCATTCATTTTATCTTGTGAAGGCTACAATGCATTCTTGATCCTAAAGCATCCAGACATTTTCAAGTGTCTAGTCAATCAAGCAAAGAAAGATCCATCCTTGGAGTGATGTGTCTAAATTAAATCCTCTAAGGAAAACCATTAAATGTTTGGTGAGTTGTAGCAAGCATCATTTCATTCATCATTCCTTCCATTTATCAATTGTCATTATTTTTTTGTCAAGGTTTAATTACCAAAGTTTGGGTTTGACCAAGGAAATCTCCCATTCAAACAAATTCTTCCTCTTTGTGTATGTGTAGATTATAGATTGAAGAAGGATTGAAGATCATGAAGAGAAATTTACATTGTTGCATTTGTTGCATTCATTATTGTCCAATCATGGAAACTCAAATGTAAAATTTATTTTTGACTTTCTGATAGTGAAACCTATACAAAACAACATCTTAGGTTATAATTCAAAGGACTGTATAAAGTATTTTGTAAGCCCTACACATGGCCCATTCACCCCTAGGAAAAATTGTCCTCCAATAGTGCTCTATATTAACTTTTATGCTAGGTACATGTGTTTAGACCACTCTCAGATCTTCCTACAAATTGTTGATTTGATTTATGTATCTTGGGAATCATGTATTATATCATCTATGTCTCATTATGCATTTATTTTGAACATTACAAATCATTTGATTAAGTTTTAGATCTACCCTATTATCTTAAAGGACTAAGATCTAGGTCCGATTGACTCACCATTGAGGTTGAAATTCAGTCATTACACCTTGTGATCTCTTTCCTAATGAAATTCCCATAGATAAAGACACCTATTGTAGATCTTTAAAGTCCTATTTAGTGTCCCTCTTTTCCAACCATTTTACATGCTAATGAAACCTATTTTATTTCACTGCTCCATCAATGGGTCTTATCTTTTTGGCTCATAGTTTTATACTAGAAAGCAATTCCTTATATGTCATGTCCATAAGTCTTATGACAGTGTGCAAGTGTAGGATATCAATACTCTAGTGTCAAGGAAAAATGACTTTTTCTTTAAAAATTCTTATCGATAATATTTTTACTAATAATTCAAGACTAAATAATAATTATAGATTTAATGAGAATAATTATGTTCAATAATGGGAATCTATATAGGAGATTAAAAATTGATAATGTAAGAAATAGGATACCTCATAGTTCTATGAAATTTAAGAGGAGGGATAGTATTGAGGATACTCTCCATAATAAGAAGATACAATGTTCAAATTATTTAAAAATTGATATTTCTCATTTTAATCATTCCTCATCTAGGACCAATTGTGTAAATTATTTATGGAATGAAAGCCCACAACATTCCATTGTTTATATTGTTTCTATCCTTCATTATCATGTTTCTATTGGTAATGGAGTTATCTAAGAAGCTACACTAGAGATAATAGGTTTGTATAATATCAAATATACTATAATCAATTTGAGATAAAATCATATTGATCAATTATTTCTATTACTTGATTTTGCTTCCAACTCAATTAGGTAGAGATGAGATAGCATTTGCAAACTAAAGATGAAAGGTACATATAATTTTTTGTAGCTAAGTTTCATCCATATGCATAAAAGAAATCATCAAAAGACTGCATTATGATATTATGCAAATGCATACAATAGAGAGGAGAGTGAATTTTTTTTTGCAAAAATAGTCTTTATTGATAAACATAAATGTATGGTGTCCCACTCAAGTCATGGGACTAACTATTTGAATGAAAATAAAGGAAAATACTATAAATTAATAGATATAAGAAAGAAAGAATGCATATATAAGGAGAGGGGACCCATCATTTCTTGAATGATGAATCCCAGTTGAGTCACCTTTGCATTAGCTTCAGCCCCTCCTGTGTATCCAGCCTCTAGTTGTTGCTTGCCCTGCTACTACAAGAATTCCTGCATGTATGAGAAAGATTTGGTTAAAGAAATGAAAGATCACCAATCAATACATATGTAAACATACATAAACATATAGCTTGATCCTCATAAGCATAAAAATAGTTTGCATACCATAGATGTCCATGAAATAAAAAAGGTTATCAAAGAAATCTATCATATGCTCTATTTTTATCTAACATGTTTGTTCATTGTGCAAGTATAGGTGCATATGTTATTGTTGCATTAGTTTGCATTAACATCACAACATGTGGAGTAAAATGGGCTCCCACAAGGGTTGAGCCTAGCATGTTGTCTTCTTATGTTTTGACAAAGATAAGAGTGTAGAGTCTCCATGCATTGTAAACTTTGAGTGAATACTCATCACCTATGTAGTGAATTGGTTGACATCACAATCATAAATGAAAAGTATTCACTCAACATAGTCACAATAAGAGAAGGAAAATTAGATGCAGATCATAACAAGGAAAGCAACATTTTCAAATCCCAATGGTGATCAATCATTCATGAGTAGCTTCATAATCATTAAGTTGCAGTGATATGATAGTGTTCAAGCAAAGGAACATTGTGTAAGACCTTGTATCAAGGGTCAAATAGAGCTTCAAAGAGCTTATGACCAATTGTGTCAAGTGCAAGGAAAAGCAAGGTAGAGGACAGTCTCTCTCATAGATCGTGAAGATAGATCATGCAAAGATTATGAACAATGAATGTAGTTATTTACACTTCTATTTATTCATAGTGGAAGTGAAAAGGGAGAGTCATAATTTAAAAGTATAGTGGCATTGCTATGAGATACATTGAGGGGCAAAATTTGCATAAATAATAGTAAAGAATAGTTACTACAAGAAAATAGAATATGATTGTAGTGGAAGATATCATAGGGGGAGTTGATAGTGGTTATGCTAGAAATTTTTTATGGAAATGGCAAGGTCTAATTCATTTTCTTTGATGTAAATAGGCTAAGTGATAAAGGAGGTAACTCCCAAGACATCACAATAATGATAGGAATGACATTATGTATCAAAGGAACACTAAAGAATGATGCCACTATTGGTCATTAGAATTTTTCTTTTCAAAAACTAGTTGTCATCAATTGATAAGCTAATATAATGCCATTTCAACTTTTGAAAGCTAAAAATGTATCTTCCATTATGTTGATATATATATATATATATAGAGGGAAGCTAAGAGAGGAGAACTTCAAAAATAAACTTCTTACAAGGTATAGGCATGTGAAGACATTTCCAATACAGAGAAATATATAATGTAACATAGGGATTTAGTTTCAACATGAAGGTATCCTACTGAGAATTGATAAGACATCCCTAAGATAGAAAAGTTCATATTGAGAAAGCAAGGGTTTCAATTACATGAGAGTAGTATTCATGAAGGAATGAAAAAATATGTGTAGAGTCTTTGAATTATACCCATATCGTGCAATGGTATCGAATCATTTTACAAAATATTTTTCATTTGCGGGGCAACAGTTTTGAACCATAAAATGGCTAGGCACAATGCCATAATCATCAATGCTATGTCTGAAAAGTAGGAGAAATCGCAATAGGGCTCACTGGTTGTTGATCTAGAAGAGGACAAGGATAGAAGAAAGAATGAGGACCAAGGTATATCGAAAAGGACCCATGCCAATCTCAAGAGGAAAATGTCTCCTTCTACCCAGATGATCCAAATCTTAAAGAGGGGGGTCAAGGAAATGAACGAATTGGAAGCTGAGACTGTGGATACTTTAAAGTCCCAAGTTTAGTTGTTGGCATTTTGTCTAGTCTTTTTGGGTATTTTTTGTGGCCCTTGTTGGTTTTTTTGTTGGCTATGACTTTGTCATTCTGTTGTTTTCTTTACAGCCTTTTGGTTCATGGTTACTTTGATGATCTTATCTTTTGTTTGTAAACTTTTTGGTTTCAGGTCCCTGTAAAACCCATTTTTTCCTCTTTCAATTTTTTTTTCTTTTGGAACAATTGACTGAGATTGCTCTTGTTTCAACTGATCACCCTCTCATGAAATCTCATTCATACTATAATCTTGCACAATCTTATCACAACAAAGGTGATTATCACAAGAAAAACAAAGCTTTTACCATCTGAATGAAGCCATGACCTACCAGAGGCTAAATACAAATGTTAAAAACCCTCGAAAGATCTTGAGAGGGAAAATAAAGAAGTATGGAGGCTTCTAGCAGCATTTTTTTTTATTTCTATGAGTGGCTGAGATAACTTTTGTTTTATCAAATGAAAATATGATAAGGAGATATAAGGAGCAATAGCTTATTGTCACGATTCCATTAGAATTTTTATGCACAGAAAAATGTAGTGGATTATGAGATTGTCAACTAGCGATTTTTACATAATGGCTATGAGGTTGAAAAGAAGCCTTAGCATTAGAGGGAAAATTTGAGTGGATAGCACTAAAGTTACAAAATGCCCACATGGAAGAAAGCCTCAAATTCTTGTACCAGAATGTTTGAAGGTCGTGGCCATATAAGTACAAGGAAATATCTATATTTAAATGAAATGAAATACAAAGGAGGGGAAAAATATAAAAGAATAAGCATGTTTTTCATCTTTTATTTCATCTATTTAAAATGATATTTTTTGCACTAGTAGAGGCTTACCTTTCTTGGCATCGAAGCATTCTACAGAAAATCTTCACAGTAGCTTCAAGTAAACCCTCTGTTGGTGGCCCATGAGAGTTCCAGAAAGCTCAAATGTATAAATTGAAAATGTTTTTTTCTTGAGGTTTGAGTTTTTTCTTTTAGGGTTTTTACCCTAACTTTGGCCAATACTCAAAGGCATTTTTTGCCTTGTTTAAAACATTTGCAATCTAAACTAATACCCCGCATTATGTTATGCTAGTGAGCTATTTTTGACTTAGGCATTTTTTACCTTTCCTCAAAGCACAAATGTATTGAATGCTTTATTTTGCATCAAGCATAAAATGTAGAACTTTATTTAAGTCTTGATGACTTACAAATCACCTTAAATAATGTTATAATTGCAAAATATAAATAGGCGCATGTGTTTTTTGGATTAATTCAAAAGGGATATGGTTAAAGTTATACTTTGCAAGCATATAGGGAGAGGTTGAGGAGGTTAAAAAACATGTGGAGAGAATATAGGGGGTGTTTGACTCAGTTTTAAAAGCCTTTGACTCAGTTTTGGAGTAGATTTAGGATCTTTAAAAGCATGGATGACTCTTGTGTTTTCTTTTCTTGTATTAATTTGAAAATGTAAAAAACATTATTTAAATGATGTTATTATATAAACCACTTTAATAGTGTTTTGAATATGCAAGATAGTGGTGTGTTGAACACACCAAAATTATGAGTCAAAGCAATTTGGAGACATGGATGAATAATGATGACTTATGCCAAACATGTGGAAAGTATGTGGGTTGTTTTTGACTGGTTTTTTGGAGGGAATGAGAGCATATTGGAGTAGTTTCTCATGCTTTTATTGTGGATAAAGTCATGACTTGACTTTTTCTTCACTTTGGAGACATTTTGGAGAGGTTTTGGGGGCTACTTTTAGGGTTTTTGTTGCATACAAGCAGGAAGCTTCTAGAAGTATATGTGTGGGGTAGGTTTCAAAAAATCATAGGTAACTTCAAACATCACTTTTGAAGTTATTTCTTTCTTCTTTCACCAAGTGTTGTAGCTCATTTTTGGAGTTCTTTCAAGTTGAAGATTTTTGTAACTCATTTGGATAGGCTTGTATACTAGTTTATACCTTGGAGATCAATGAAGATAAGTTTTTTTATTTCTTAATTTTATGTTCTATTGTGTGCGTTTTGGTGATTGATGCAATTACTTTAGAAAGTACTTCATTCCTTGTAGTTGAGTCTCATTAGTGGTACCTTTGTGCAAAAAGTGTGCATTTTCTAGGTTGAGTTGTGTTGGAGTGCAAATAGTTCAAGTTGTGAAAATTTATTTCCTTCTAGGATTATGCATTATATCCTCCTCATGAAATACTAATGCAAAAGTATATAGAATTGAGCTGTGTTGTTGATTGAACTGTGTGTTTAAGCTATTTTGTAGGTCTAAGTTAGTGTTTGGTGCATCACCTTAGGACTTAATCATTTTCAATTTATGTTATCCTTTTTACCCTTTTCCTCTGCAAGTCACAAGAGGTAGATTAGGTGAGTACCTTAGGAGCCAGCCTTATATGGAGGTCCACTCCAAGTTTAGGTGACCCATAGTCTAGGAGTGTTCCCATGTTACTCCAAAATGCTAAGTGTACCATAGAAAAATGGATCATTGACATTTTCATGGCTATTTAGATCTTTTTCCTATGATTTTTGACTTATCTTTCTTTGATTTAATTTTCCAATGTAAGTTATGCATTCACATTAGGTATTGAAAATTCAAATTATGATGTCTTGTGAAGATGTTGTGAAGTGTTGTAACACATTTCTATACTTTTCTAGACTCTTCTTATTATAATTCATCTAAATATTGGACCTTTTTATTCCTTATCAAGTCCTATTTTAAAGTTTTGTAAAGTCTTGTAATAAGATTTCATGCTTTTCTAGGCTTGTTATCACTATTTACACCTTTCATATGCTTTATTTGGCCCCTTTATGCACTTATAATCCTTATTTAAGTGTATTTTTTAATGTAAACCTAACAAACAACACTAAATGCAACTTAATTCCTGACACCCACTTGCAAGACTCAAGTGGGACCCACTCGCCATGGGTGGTGAATGAGTCCCTTTTGGCTCCAAATTCAAAATAATTGACAATTTATTTTAGGTTTTTATTCATTTAGACCTTATGTTGGCCTCTGATGATGTATCTTTGGATAATTAGGGCATAAGTGTTATAAATAAGTGTTTTTCTATCCATTTTACACCTAATTCATTCAAGAATTCATCCTTGCATTCAATCTCATTCACCCACTTAAGCATCAAAGCATCATTCAATCAAGCAAACATCAAGCATCTTGGAGCAACCATTGACATATCTTCAGACTTCAACAATAAGGTTTTGGTGAGTTAGGATATTTGCATGTTGTTACTCATCATTAACTTCTTCATTTAATTTCATTTCTTTATCAAGGGTTTGATTACCAAAGTGGGATTTGACCAAGGAAAATCCCTATACTCTAACCCTTAACCATTTTCCTCCTCTTTGCATGTGTGTTTGCAAATCTTGTAGGAAGATTTGGAAAAGAACTAGGTTTTAGAAAGTGGTCAACAAGTCATCAAAGTGTTTCAAGTCAACCAAACCCTAATTCAAGCTTGAAGACAACCTACAATATGTTTTCTGCAGATTTGACTATGTCAACCCGACAACAAGACAAGTGCAGATTTGGGCTCACATAATTGATTCTTGAATTTGTAGATTTTTGGAGAATTTTTGATTCACCATCAGTGGAAAATGAGTCCCACCTATAGGATGGAAAGGTTTATTTTTTCATAATTCAGTTCCTAACAGTTAGAAAGCAATTTTAGGTCTTTTTACTGATAGGAGGACTGATTCACCATCAATGGCAAATGAGACCCACTGGTGATAAACAATGATTTCTTCCAGTTTCCAGAACCTTCCAAGAACAACATTCAACTTCTAGGTGCACTATGTTAAGTCTCTTTCAATTTTGTTTGCATTTGTTTATGTTTCTAGTTCATTTTTGCATATCACAATGTGTTTTCAAATATTGCATATTTTATTAGTTTTTCATTCATAATCAGTTAATTTTATCAATTAGTTGCACTTACATCATTCAATTTAGTCATATTTACATCATGCATTCCTTAGCTTGAGTGAACCACCTCAATTTTAGGGGTCTATCTCTCTCCTTTTAGGTGAAAAACCCTAAGAGTGCAAGAGAAGTACATAGATCACAAACCTTAAAATTGTTGGTTCACTAAGTTCTGCAACTTAGCAAGGGTGCAATTTTTAGAGCTAATAGTTTTTGGCACACCCGGTGGGACTATGAACTGATTCTCAACCGATTTTATACATTTTGTTTATGTTGTTTGGTTTGTACAACAATAGTTTCAGCCTTTTGGAGGCATTTTCTTTACATGCCTGGTGGCTTCGAAAAGATTATTTGCTGGTTATAGGAATATCAAGTGCTGCTATGTTATCATTTTTGGCAAAAAATAGTTTTTATAATTCTAATTTTATAATAGTTTAGTGAATTTCCAGTTGTTGTGAATACTGCATAATGTCTTCTTTCCATGGGTACATTTTTTATAACCTTCCATTCCATGAAAATCTTGAATATGTTCCCTCTTACCAGCCATACCAAGTAGAGTATAATGTTGGATTTTTCCTCAATAACCCACCGACAATAGAAAACCAACATGTTCAGTGCTTTTACCACCTTCCCACCCCTAGTCAACTTTCCTACCAACCTACCCATGCTTATAATCATTTGCAATAAGATCATTTTGCTCATAACCAACATGACTACTCTTTGAATCTGCCTCAATATTCCAACAAATGAGTATCGAGGAGATAATATTAGATTATCAAAGGAAAATGGAAGTTGTCACAAAAGAGCGGGAGTATAATGTGCAGTAGGAAGAGATTGCTCGTCAAGATTATATTCATTAGAAGGATAAAATTAAAACACTTTCTTTCACAAGTACAAAGGCATGAATCCCAGTTAGCCCCTTGCATTCCTAGTTTCAGTTCAACTCTTGTAATAATGAATTGTCCTTTGAATGAAGAGGTTTCCAAGTCTAAAATTCCTAGTTTTAAATAGGGGAAACCTTTTGAATCCTCAAGTAAGCCTCCTTGTGTCAATATTCCAAGTTTTAGGAGTGCTCTTTCAATCCAACAACCAATTCATAACCAAGAGCAGTCCATAATGCCGCATAATCATCCTACAGATGAGCTTTCTCCAATGTCTAAAATTCCAAGTTTCAGGTAGTCTTCTACCCTTAAGATTCCAATTTGGAAAGGGTCATCTTTTCTACCTTGTGAGGTTCCTACACCAACCATATAAATGGAACCATGTTCTAACATCTAGAAAGTAGAAGAGCAACCCATTGATCAGGATAGCTTACTCCTCTTGGAGATGATTAGAAATATAAATCCATTGCATTTAGCTATAAAATGTTACCAATTACAACAACAAAAGATTTAACAAGAGAATACCTCTCAAGATGGATCTTCTAATGTTTTAGCTAATGATCCTCCTAATTTTATTGAAAATTATCAAAATGTTTCAATAGTTCAGCCAGGACAGCAGGAAGAAAAGGTGAAAGAGGCTGACCAAGAAGACCATTCTACAGTTTGGATGAATGATTTACCTCCTTTCCTTGAAAATGCTGAGGAAAGTGAGTTTTCTCACATCAACAACTATTTTAGAACAACAAGAGGAAATTGGGAAATTTGATGAGTTGCTGGTTGAAAATAATTAATCAAATAATGGAGACTTCAATCAGGAAGAGGAGTGCAAAAGTGAGCCTGTTGCGGAGCTTAAAAGGATTTTTGAGGGATGTTATGAAGTAAATAATAATAATCTTTCATCATAATTTCATGAAGATAATGAGGGAAACCTATTAGAAGAGGTGGATAAGCAAGATCAACCAAAACAATAGGTTAAAAAACCAAGATAGCAAGTTGCAGAGCTTGTTGAAGAGGTGACAAATGGGTTGTTCAAGTGGCTACCATGTTTTATTTTCCTAGATGAGGAACAAGCTGATTTCTTAGTTTAGCCTTGCCAAGAGGAGTTTCTTCAAGAAAATGGACATGTTTTATTGAATCGGTAGGAAGAAAATAATGACCTTGTTCCTGAGGTTAAAGTAGATGTCCCAACTAGAAATCTTTTAGACAATGAAAGGGAGCCCAAAGTTATCATGTTGGTACATGAGGTTAACATTTCTCAAGAGGATCATGATGAATTTTGTTTTTGGGATGATCTGGAAAAGTTTTGTGCTAACCTTGAGGTCAAGCCAACTTCAAAAAAAGAAGAAAACCATGAAGTTCTGAATTAGTTGCTTGTACCCCAAGAGTAGCCCATGGCACCTCATTTCCATCTTAGTAATGATCATGTCAACATCATTCCATCAGTTGAACCCTAATTCCCTCCCACCATCTCCCTTTCCAAAGGAGGACCTATTATTTGGAGAGCAAATGAGGGTTATGGGGGTGAAGAGGAGGATATTCCAAGTGATAATGATGAAAGAATAAGTAATTCCAACCCATTTTATGACATTGGATCACAAAAATAAAACTTGTTGCAAGAGGTTGATGAGGGTGATCAGCTGGGATAGTGGTGTGTAAAGCAAGTGGATGGTAATAAGGGGGAAGTTGTGGTCTACTTTTTTGACTAGATGCCTTGTTTTGTTGAAAAGGAGGAGACTCACAAGTAGCAACAAGAAGATGTAGCAGCTATCCATGAACAACAAACCAACAAGGGTAGTTCAAACTTTTTCAATTCAAGAGACTATCCTATTAGATTTTTAGCAAGCATGGAGGCCACTGAAGCACCAATAGCCATTCTTGCACCCCGAGCATGAAGCTATAGCTAGAGATGGAATTGAGAATGTACTTGTAGCTGAAGAAAAGTGTGTTCAACTCACTTATCCTCCTCTGAAAAACAATACATATGATCTATTTGATGAGATAAGGGGACTTCTTTATCTCTTCCAAGGGATAGTGCATCAACTTGTTGAACATTTTTATGTGTCTCATTTTTTCTTAGTTGTCCTCAAGCATGTAAGTCATTGCATATTGAGAAGAAGGGATCATAGTTACTTCGATCATCAAATAAATTGTTTTGTTTAAATGGTTTTGTCTTGCCACTAGGGTATGTGCAGGATCATCATGGAAAAAATAGGCCCTTAAGTGGCGAAAAATTCAAAAAAAACAGAGTTAGGAAACTTGACGTAAAAATTTGAATAAGTTATCTATATTATTTCAAAAATATGTAAGAATAGAATTTGTAGAAAATTGAATGTAGTTTCTAAATTACTAGGTTTATTTTTATTTTTAAAATCTATTTGGTGAAAATTTGAAATTTAAATGAAATAGTACTTAAATTTTGTAAAATAAGAAGTAGGTGTTTGTCGACCAACCCAACCACAATAAAATGATAATATTTTTGTATAATATTTTAGATATAATTAGATGACTCATTCTATATGTGATGCTATTTTTTTGTAATTTTATTTAAGTAAATAATTAATTATGAATTTTTATTACAAATTTTAAAAATATAAAACTTCATGTCGACCACCTTAACTTGGTCAAAACTTCATGAATTTTTTTATTTATTTTTAATCCTATAGTATGTAAAGCATAGAATGTGATACATGTTTTGGATTAAAAAAATGTGATACCTTTTGAAAGCTATAGATGTTTTTTTCAATTAGCCTATCAATCAAGACTTTAGTCATGATTCAAATAGAAAATGAATAGTAATTATTTATAAAAATTCAAAGTAAAGCATAATTTTATATTGGATGGAAATATGAGAATTCCTCTAAAACTCCTTTTCATTTCATCAATTTTGGGTAAAAGTCAAGCCACCACATACCCTACACATACCCATCATATCGCCACTTTTTGGCCCATCATGATCCTACACATACTCGTTAGTGTAGGGTAATTTTCTATTTAGTTGCAGTTTCATTTCTCTAAGTGTTGTTTTGCACAGTTAAGTAAGTTTGATATGAAGTTTTGGTGTTGTTGGAATAATTTTTCAAGGTGTCATACACTATTTTGATGAGTTGCAGTAATATTCAAGACTATTTTTCAAGTTTTTTCAAGTTTCCTTGTGACTCTGTTCCTAATGGATAAGCTTCAGGCAACTAGTCAAGATATTTAACAAGAAAACATTTAGCATATGTCACAAAAAATGTTACCTAATTTTTCTTCCAACTCAATTAGGTAGAGCTGAGATAGAATTTGCAAACTAAAGATGAAAGGTACATTTCATTTTCTGCTAAGTTTCATCCATATGAATAAAAGAAATTATCAAAAGACTGCATTATGATATTATGCAAATGCATACAACAGAGAGGAGAGAGACAATTTTTGAAAAAATAGTCTTTATTGATCAACATAAATGTATGGTGTCCCACACAAGCCGTGGGACTAACTATTTCAATGCAAATAAATGAAAAGACTATACATTAATAGATCTAAGAAAGAAATAATACATATATAAGGAGAGGGGACCCGTCATTACTTGAATGATGAATCCTAGTTGAGTCACCTTTACATCAGCTTCAGGCCCTCCTGCATATCCAACCTCCAGTTGTTGCTTGCACTGATGCTCCAAGAATTCCTACATGTGTGAGAAGGAGTTGGTTAGAGAAATGAAATACCACCAATTAATACATATGAAAACATGCATTAACATATAGCATGATCCTCATAAGCATCAAAATAGTTTGCATACCACAGATGTCTAGGAAAACGGAAAGGTTATCAAAGACATCTATCATATGCTCTATTTTTATCTAACATGTTTGTTCATTGTGCAGGTATACGTGCATCTTTTATTGCTGCATTAGTTTGCATTAACATCACAACATGTGGAGTAAAATGGGCTCCAACAAGGGTTGAGCCCAACATGTTGTCTTCTTATGTTTTGATAGAGATAAGAGTGTAGAGTCTTGATACATTGTAAACTTTGAGTGAATACTCATCACCTATGTAGTGAATTGGTTGAAATCACAATCATAAATGAAAAGTATTCACTCAAAAGATTCATAATAAGAGAAGGACAATTAGAAGCAAATCATGACAAGGAAACTTTTTCAAAGCCCAATGGTGATCAATCATTCATAAGTAGTCATAATCATTAAGTTGCAATCATATGATAGTGTTCAAGAAAATGAACATTGTGTAAGACCTTGTATCAAGGGTAGAACAAAGCTTCAAAGAGCTTATTGTTTGAAAAAAGGAGAAGAACAACTCATTTTGTTACTTTTTGTTGTCATTGATGTCACCATGATATATGAGTTGCAACTACAAGATCAAGACTGAAGTTACTCCGGTATTCTAGTCTGGTATCTGAACTGGTATTTTTCTTACATCCTCTAATATTTGGATCCGCATTTGTTCTCTGGTGATCACTGTTTCCTACGGTTTTGGGAAGAGGTTTATAGGTGTTAGAATCTTGTTCATACAACATCTCACATATCCATTTGTTCGTATGGTGCCATAATTGGTGTTTTGCAGTTATGTTTTCTTTTTGGTCCATCTCTGGCCGACTTGATAGATGTATTATATAAAATTAACCTTTGCTATGTGGACATTTGTGCGACCTATTTTAGGTCTATGTCAACTTGTTGAAGTGTGTGTATTATATTTTTGCATAGTTTGAGGCTGACAATTGATATTTTGTAAATAAGAAGTGCATCTAATTAGGCTGACCTAATTGATGCTTGCAAAAGAGATTGGGTATATATAACATACAATTTTTGGAGAAGTATACGAGTATGTGATGATACAAAGTAGTGCGAACATAATTAAGTTTTTCAAGTCCGTCTATTGAGCTTTATCCGGAATTGAATTTGCACTTATTAGGTGTACTCTGTTAGTTCATTTTCTAGCTGAAAGACATTCAATCATTGTAATTCTGTAAACAATGAGCCTTTATTTTTGGATAGTGAGTCCTGGCAGTGAGCCACCCATTTTGTAATATCTTATAACCCGTTATACTATATTTTGAGCTAACACTCACCGTTGTTTTTTCCATTTTGGGTTTTCCATGTAAAAATATTGGTGTTCTTGTGTTCTCTGATCTTATGTTCTGTTAATGCTTTTATTTATTTATGCTACTGTTTGCATTGGAATAATTGGATGGTATCTGATCATAAAATTTAAGAAGATATTGATTCACCCCCCCTCTCAATATCTTGGATCTTTAACAATTAGTATTAGAGCTTGGTTCCTCTGGTTAAGCCTAACAACTTGAGGGAGATCCTGAAGATGGAAGAAATGAATGATAAAGGAGAGCTCCAAATTTCTCTTGAGGATCTTGATAAAGTTGAAAGAGAAAAAAAATATTTGAAAGAGAATCTTGAAGATGTGAATGAATGTGTCTAAAAACTTAAGAAGAAATTGAAAAATTTCAAAGACAAGCATAAGGAAGTGATTGAGCAGTTGAAAAAGGCTAATGAAGATATTGTCGGTTTGAAAGTGCAAGTGAAAGAAAAGAAAAGAATAGAAGATTATCTAGAAAAAATTGGTACAAAGCAAGTCTGAAGATTACACTGCTTGGAGGGTATGTGCAAGATCATCATGGAAAAACAAGTCCTTTCAAGTGGCAAAAATTCAGAAAAAATCGGGAGTTGGGTTAAACTTGATGTACCAATAAGTTATCTATATGATTTCAAAAAATATGTAACAATATAATCTATAGAAAATTTAATGTAGTTTCTCAAACCACTAGGGTTTTGAGCTTAAATAAAGAAAACAGAAAATTTGAAATTTCAATGTAGTAGTACTTTTAAATTTTAGGGAAAAAAATAAGAAGTAGGTGTCCGGACCGACCACACTAATCACAATAAAATGATAATATTTTTATAAGATTTTAGATATAAGTAGAGTGACTCCTATGTCCCGGCGATGCATATTTTTTGATAATTTTTTCCAAGTAAATAATTAATTATGATTTTTTTATTACAATTTTAAAAAATATAAAATACTTGTATGTATGACCACCTTAACTTGGTCAAAACTTCATGAAATTCAATTTTTATTTTTTTAATCCTATAGTATCTTAAGCATAGAATGTGACGCATGTTTTGGATTCAAAAAATGTGATACCATTTGAAAGCCATAAATAAAGTTTTTCTCAATCAAACTATCAATGAGGACTTTAGTCGTAATTTGAATAAAAAATGAATAATAATTACTTATTAAATTCAAAGTAAAGAATAATTTATATTGGTAGAAAGCTTATAATCTCCCTTGAAAACCTTCGCTTCATCAATTTTGGGTAGAAAACTGTCATCACCACATACCCATCATATATTGCCACTTTTGGCCCATCATGATCTTAGTAATTACACCCTTGAACAAGAAATTGTGAATCTAAAAGTGGATCTGGAGAAGGTGGAACTTGTGAAAACAAATTCAAAGCTAGCCTTCGATAGGTTTGATGAATTAATTGCAAGACAAAAACTGAGTAAAGATAAAGGTGGTCTAGGAAATGATACCGGTGAGAGTTCTAAGACTGTGAACAATCAAAATATTCAAACGAAGGAAAGTAGAAAGAAAATTCAAGGAACTCATTTAAAAGACCTCATGTGAGACAACCTAATGCACAAAGTTACCCTTATTTTAATGGCACTTATTTTTCATGCAATAAATTTGGTCATAAGGCAACTAAGTGTAGAATCAGGATGAATCAATTATCTGGTCCTTTGTTTGGTCAATGCTTTGCACGCAAAATATTTGGACATAGGGAAAGTGAGTGCATAACTTCAATGATGAATGGAAGAATGAACTAATCCTTTAATGGCTAATGTTATACTTGCAACAAGTATGGATATAAAGCTAGCCCGTGTAGAACAAGATTCAGTAGAATTCAATCTAATCAAAAAAATATTGTCCGCTATAACTACAAATAAACCAAGACATGTTTCAAGAATCTATTAATCAAGAAGCCAAAGGAGACCAATCCAGTAGAAAGCAATGAATCCGCAAAGAAGATTGAAAAGTCATGATTAAGCAAGAGATGAATAAGATTTGGAAAAAGAAAGAAGAACTAGAGAGTACTAATGAGTTTGTGCCCTCATCTAGTAGAGATGATTTATTCAGTAACTAGACCTAGCAAGGTCGTAGGGGGAGCTTTATTAGAAAATTGTAAAAACCCCCTAGATATATGGTGTGTCAAAGGTTGGCACATGGAAGAGAAGTGAAGATTGAGTTTTCAAAGGTTTTGGAAGAGAAATCGGTAGAAAATATGAAGGAACAATTCTTTTCAGAGAAAATTGGGGTTTGTCTATGTAAAAGAAAAGAGTTTTTAGCAGCTTTTGGAAGTCTACCACAATAAATGTGAATTAGGGATTTAAAAAAAAAAAAGGAAAATGATCAAGGAATTTTGTTCATTCAAGAATTTGGAGAAATTGAAGAGCTTCTAAAGCATTCCTAAAGAAAATTGGAGTTCGAGCTGTGGAAACCCCAGTTACGGTTCTGTGTGTAGAAAAAGGTATTTATATCTTTCGTACAGTTGTGTTCAATTTTCTTGAACTTTTTGAGTTTGAAAAATTGGAAGTATGGCTACTCCTATGGTAGTTAAAGCATCAGAAAGGCCAAGACTCTCTTATAGAAAGTACTCTTCAAAAGTTTTTGAAGATGATCCAATGGGCACTTTTTCATCAATTCCACATGGCGTAATGCCTACCGAGGATAGTAGGATGTTGATTCAAGTAAAATTTGAAGAATACAAATATACAAAGCTAATTGACATCTAGAAAAAAGAGATTATTGGTGATTATTTTAGGTTAAAATCCGAGTATTCGAATGTGGTTGATAAAAGGTTGGATGTCTAGAACAATTTTCCTAATTTCAGTTGTGATGAAAAATTTGTGAAGTTAGTTCTAAGAAAAATTCATGACAAATTCCTATGGACTGACTAACCACATCTTATAATGAAAGAGGTGATTAGGGCCATTACTGGGTTATGGGACAAAGGTACAATGCCCGTGCTGAAAACTGTAAAAAATGAGGTTGTAGAAGGACTTACAGAAGCCAAATATGATAAAAGGGATTTAACAACAAAAACCATCACTAATCCAGCAGTGAAGTATGCATCTCTCATGATAGGTCACAAGATATATTTCACAAATAGAGAGAACTCTATTTCAGCTACAACTATTTACATTGTGTTTCATATGGTTGAGAACAGTGTTGATTATGACTTGTGCAAGCGGCTCTAGATACAACTGTTCGAGAATGTGAAGTCATCAAAGGAAAGGAAGTATGCATTTAAATTTGGTTCCCTGATTGTGTGTTTACTATTTTATTTCTTGAATAGGCTCCCTAGGAAGAATTAGGAAGTATTCTGGAATCCATCTAGACCAGTGGGTCATCAAATTTTTTATCACATGCATAATCTTGGAAATTTGAACACTCAAGAGGATTCCCTAACAACATTCATTGTTGTATTCAAAATAAATATGAATGAAAGGGATAGAATTCTAAGAAAAAATGTGGAGAAGTATAAAAATGACATCATATTTCATGTTTCCACTGATGAATATATGATTGAGGCTATAGAACCTCAGACTATCTGGATTTGGCCTCTTGGATATGAGATAACACAAGAAGAAGCTAAAGGGTATGTGCAAATATTGTTGAAGGATCCAAAGGACCCCAATGAACATAGAATTGGGACATATGCTGAAAAATATATGGAAATTCATATGGAACAATAGAAGCCTAAAGTTAGGAAGAAAGTGGAGAAAACGCTTAAAGATGTTGGTTTCTCTGATGAAAAAATTTCTCTTGGAAGAGCTAGAGGTGCACAATAGGAAGAAGAAACATTTGGTCCTAGGAGATCTAGAAGGAATACCCCTACAAAATCCTCCACAGTCCCTGCAACGAAGAATGAAACTAGTCCTGATGATAAGGGAAAAGGTCTTGTTTCCTTCTGACCTACCACAAGATTCAGGAAAAGGAAAGAGACCACTCTGGTTTCCCCTACAAAGAGAGGAGAGAAAGAAAAGGAAACAAGATAAAATAATCTAAGTGTTACTAATGGTCAAGACAAAGAAAAGAAGATCATAAAGAAAAGTTGGTAAGGAGAAAAAGAGGAAGTTTACCCTCCGGTGAAGGTGCATCTATACGAGCCATTGGTTCTAAAAGAGTACATATTGTGTCATCTTCTGAAGATGAAGAACATGATTTCGGTATACATGTGCACACTAAGCTTGAATCAATGAAGGCTAAGGTATCTGATGAGACCTTTGTGGATTAGAAAGATGAATAAGATATTCTGGTGAGTTCTTCCCCCCAGTATAAACTTGAGCCAACTCTTAATGCTTTGTTGAATTTTGAGAATATGCTCCAACCCACAATTGAATTCTATGATAAAGTTGGGGAAGAAGAAAAGAAAAAATTTCTATATTGAATATTGAATACGTCATTGTCTAAGAGGTAAAATGGGATAACATAAGAAAAGATGTTCCTGAAAGAATGTGGAATGATCTAATGAAAAGGAGATCTGAGGAGTAGTGTTTGAAGAAAAGATTAGAAATGTAGCATATAATAAGATTGGGTCTTCCTTGACCCCTAATTATCTGAAATATTTGAAGAGGATCTATGTTGAGATGTTTATGATGAAGAGCAGAGTGAATATGTTGATTATGAGAAATAAGAAACTGAAAAAGAAAGTAAGAAAAGAAACAACAAAAGTAATCTGGGAGACTGCAGAACAGTATGGTATGCTCAAAGTTGTTGATGATGTTACTGATGAAAATGCTAAGGAAAACAATTCTCTGGGTACAGGTAATGAAGGCATTCCTTATAATTTTGATGTTGAAATTAATACTAGTAATGAAGTTAATGAGCAGAATGAAGGAGAAGATGAGCCTGAGGTGCATAATGATTCTCGTGCTAGAGCATACTAAAGCTAAAGAAGGAAGTAATAGGAAAGAAAATGTTGAAGAGGACAAATAGGGAAATGAAGAAGAAAGTCAATCTTGAGAAAGAATAGGAGAAAGATGAAAATGAGGAAGAGGACAATAATGACAAAAGATAATAATGATGAAGATAAAAATGAGAATGAAGGTGAAAAGGATGAAAAGAAAGAGGAAGAAGAAGAAGAGGTAGTAGAGGAAGATAAAGAAAAGGAAAGGAGAGAGGAAGAAAAGGTCGTGGAATCCTCCAGGAAAAATGAAGAAGAAAAATAGATTGTAAAATCTCTGAAGCATCTCGTTGATTTGTCTTCTGGTGGTGATATATTGAAAGGTTTGTTATCTAAGAAAATTATATTTCAACCGATTATTCCCCAAGAAAATTTGAAACTTCCTTTGATTGAGGGTTATGTTGATGTGGAAAAGATGTCTTCAGTTCATAAATTTGTGTTGGGTGAGGCAATGCAAGCATCTGGAAGAAAATAAATTCTTGAAACGCATTAGAAAGGAATGAAACTAATAAAAGATGCTCTAAAAGAGTTATAGGAAGCTATACCTATTGCATCCATTGATACATCCCTTGCCTCTATTCAAAATATGAGATTATTGTTAGAATCCTTCAAGGAATATTCATTTGGGATTAATGAAAAGACAAGACATGAGTTAGAAGAAAATTTGGCAAAGAAAAGGCTATTGGCATTACTTGACAAATGTGCTCTTGCACATTCTTGTGTCAAAAAGTGTCTAGAAGTGGTGAAAGTATGCGAGTCAAAGGAAGATGTTGTTATCTCTTATTGCTTGAAGTGACCATATGCCACTCAGAATATCAAGATTGTCATGGACCCAATTGAGTCTCAGTTGTCTACTATTTTTGGTACTTATAGTGTATCTAAAGATAAAGATAGATCTATCTAGAAGGCCATCACTGCACATAGAGAAAACTTCTTTGCCTTAAAGAAATAGAAGGAAGAAATTATCAAAAAATTCAGTCAATTAAGTGACATTGTAAGATTGGAATACACTCCGATTGGAGAAGCTCTAGAATACGTTGTTCAAGGATTGAGAAGATAAACCTGATTCCTAATACTCTAGATGGTGGTGAAGAAACTTTGATAGAGTTGAAATCTCTGAATAAGATGTTGACTACAACAAAGGTTGGCTGGGAAAAAGGAAAAATAGTCTAGGAAGGTATTCTGAAGGAGCTTCAAGGCTCATCATCTTCCAATTAATTTTTTTTTTCTTTTCCTTAATATTTTTTGTTAGCAAACCCTTTGTCCTTGATGTCAAAGGGGGAGTGAAGTGGTGAAATTTCAGTGTTAGGGGAAGAAGTGTTGTAAATAGAAAATATTTTATACATATATATTTTTTGGTTTTGGCACATGTTTCCATCAATTGCAAAGGGGAAGATTGTTGGAAAAATGGAGAACATCTCATTTTGTTTCTTTTTGTTGTCATTGATGTCACCATGATATATGAGTTGTAACTGCAAGATCAAGACTGAAGTTACTTTGGTATTCTAGTCCAGTATCTGAACCGGTATTTTTCTTACATCCTTTGGTATTTTGATCCAAAAAATTTCTCCAATGATCACTGTTGCCTATGGTTTTGGGAAGAGGTTTATGTTGTCAAGACAAGGACAAAAAACTGAGAGGGGGGTGAATCAGCTATCACAAAATATTAAAATTTTCAAACTTAACTTAATCTCAGATCTGATGAATGAATAATAAACCATGAACAATCAACATATCAGAGGCACAGAGAACACAAATATTTTCATGTGGAAACCCTGTTAAGGGAAACACCATGGTGGATGTTAGTGCAAAATATTATACCTTGTTAAAAGTATAATGAAAAATAATGGGAATGTACATGCATTCAAGCACACTGCATAGAGCTCACTGCCCAACACTACACAGCAATTTAGATTAGATCCACAGGGTATGAACTGAGAAAATAGCTTCTACAAAAGCCTGATTACAATTCTAGTTAAGTACAGAAAAACTCCTTCACACTTCACTTAAACTTCTTCACACATTGCTCTGAAATCGAATGATATTCGCTCATACACACAACAGAGCACACTGAGCAAACTTCAATTCGAAAAAACAACAACTCTTATATATCTGCAACCTAGATTTACATCAACAACTTCATTGACCAAAATATAAAACGTATTTACAATGTCGGCCCCAAATTTGCAAATAAATTTTTAATATGAATCAAACACAGTTAGAATATTATTATGCAACCCAAAACAATATCCTTGAGCACACCAAACATTCAAATTTAAATCTCCAAGGATCCGCAAAATGTTACAACCATCATGTCATCCAATAACATGAAAACCTAAACACACATGAGAAAAATATTTGACCACGAGCACACGGATCAACGCGAACATACAAAAAAGATAGAGAATGATCTAGAAGCATCCAAATGCAGCAAGAACTAATAGAGAAGAATCTTCAACAACTAAGATTACTAGAATCACATAAACTTCAATCAAGAGCATTGACATAAACCACAGAAACACTGTCAGAGGACAATTGTCCATAACATGATCAAATCTTCATGCGAACCTCTGAAACTTTCAGTAGATGACCTAGATACTCACAAAATAAACCCTTTAGTCCACAACAACTGATCTTCAATGTATAGAAATGTTCACCTCTTACCTACACTCGCCCACTAGCAACTCGCAACTTTTCCTTCAACAATTTCTTAATATCCTTGACATATACAAATATATTCAGATTACACACGCTAATAGTGTTGACATTAATGACAACCACATATTAGCAACATAATGACAACATCCAACAATCTCCCCCTTTGGCATTGATGGCAACACATGATGTGAAAAATACCATTAACACAACTAGACTTACTCTCCCTTAGGTTTTGACTCTTTTCCTCAATCGCTCTTCTCCCCTGCATTTTCAAGCATTGCTCTTTCTCCCTTTGACATAAATCACAAAGCATACATTTATCTTCCCACAAGAGCCTAAACTACATATTCATACATCCTGACTACTCCCCCAGTAGCAACCACAAAAACATAAATTTAGATTTTGTGTTTGCCTGCTATGAAGTGCATAGATTGATGCAAGTAAATACATCTCTAGTTCATATAAGGAGGGATAATCACCCCTAGCATTCCTCAGAGATACACAAAAGTATCCTTTGGAAATGGCTTCGTAAAAATGTCTACAACCTGTTCTTTGGTAGGCACATACTCCAATCTGACTTCTTTCTCATTCACTTTTTTGCTTAATAAATGATACTTGATTGATATATGCTGTCTTTAGAGGTAACACCAAATTTTGATATAAGTTGATTTTAATTTGAGTTATCATAGTAGTATATGGAAATAGGGTTCACTACATAATACTCTGATATCTTTTAGCATCTATTTCATCCACATCACTTGGAGTACGCTTATTTGTAGCAAGAATATACTTGCCCCTTTAGCAATAGATAGAGAAATGGAATTCTAATTTTTACTCAACCAAGACACCACCTTATTTCCTAGGAAGAAGGCACTACCACTAGTACTCTTCCTGTCATCTACATCTCTTGCCCAATCTACATCAGTATATGCATTCAAAGTAAGATCATCATCCTTAGGGTACCAAAGTCCAAGATCATCTATTCCTTTCAGATATCTGAAGATTCTCTTTACAATAGTCACATGAGACTCTTTTGGATTAGCCTAAAATCTTGCAACCATACATACAACATTCATAATGTCTAGCCTATTCTGGGTTAAATAGAGCAATCTTCCAATCATTGAAATGTATCTTTTTTTATTTTCCTTAGGATAATCATCATTATGTGTTAACTTGCATCTGGTTACCATGGGAGTAGCAACAGGATTTGAGTCATCCATGCCAAACTTCTTGAGAAACTCTCTCACATATTTGGAATGAGATATGAAAATTCCATTGTCTAACTGAGTAACTTACAATCACAGAAAGAAATTCATCTCTCCAATCATACTCATTTGAAATTCACTCTTCATTTCATCAGCAAACTTCATACATAGATTATCATCTCCTCTAAAAATAATGTCATCAACAAAGACTTCAATAATCAACTCTTTTTCATGATCCAACTTGAAATACAAGTTGTTGTCATCAGTACCTTTATTGAATCCAAGCTTCAATAAGTATTTATCTAGTCTAGCATACTAAGCTCTAGGGGATTGCTTGAGTCCATATAGAGCTTTCTTCAATCGAAAAACCATGTCTTCCTTATCATTCAGTTGAAATCCATCTGGTTGTTCAATATATACTTCTTCTTATAGATCACCATTCAGAAAAGATGACCTCACATCCATTTGATAGACTTTATACTTATATGCAAAATAAGCAAGAAATAGTCTTACAGCTTCAATTTTGGCAATAGGGGAAAATGTTTCTTCAAAATAAATACCTTCCATTTGTGAATATCATTTACATACCAGTCTTGCTTTATTCCAGACCACTTCACCTTGTTCATTTAGCTTTTTCTGAAAGACCCATTTAGTACCAATCACATTTTTTTCTTTAGGTCTAGGAACAAGTATCCATGTATCATTCTTTTCAATCTACATCAATTCTTCCTTCATAGCTTCCATCTAGTGTTCATCATTGCAAGCTTCATTAACATCTTTAGGCTCAATCTTGGAAATCAGGCAATACTCTTCTATAATCTCTCTTCTAGTTTGCACACCTTTATTCTTGTCTCCTATAATTTGATTTTCAGAATGATTTAGCTTTATATACCTTGGAACCTTAGGACTTTCTCAAACTTTTGGTTCTTTTGTTCTTTCTTCTGCACCTGCACTTGTCTCTGCTTCCTGACTACCTTGACTTATCAAAACAAATGGAAGTTTTTTTACTAGAACATAACGAACAATTTGAAGTTGATTATGTGTCTAAGCATTTATCCCTTTGTTTGTACTATCTTCCTAGTCATCTAAATCATATCCATAGTATCTAGATGATTTAGTAGAGTCCTCATCATCTCTGACATTTGCACTCTCAACCATTTTTATTAATCTTTTTTTATAGCACCAGTAGGCCTTTCTTTTAGTAAAGTAACCTAGAAGCATTCCTTCATCGCTTCTTGCATCAAAATTTCCTATGTCCTCATCTCTCTTGATGTAGAATTTTCTTCCAAACATATTGAAATACTTAATAGTAGGCTTATAACCAAACCATAGTTCAAAAGGAGTCTTACCAAAATTACCATTTACATTTACTTGGTTTAAAGTGTATAAAAAAGTTCTTACAGCTTCACTCCAATAGATGTGAGGCACATTTCCTTCAATCATCATTGTTCTAGAAGCATCCAAAATTTTTTTGTTCTTCCTCTCTGCAACTCCATTCTGTTGAGGTGTTTGAGGAGTAGATAATTGTCTTTTAATTCCATGCTCTTCACAAAAAGAATTGAACTCCCTGGAGGTGAACTCATCACCTCTGTCTGAACTTAAGCATTTGATTTTTAGATCCTTCTCATTCTCTACAATAGCTTTGAAGCTTTTGAACTTCTCTAATGCTTCACATTTTTATCTTAAGAAAGTAACCCATATCATTTTAGAGTAATCATCAATAAGCAGCATAAAGTACCTTTCTCCATGAATACTTCTGACTCTGGAGGGACTGCATTGGTCAGTATGTACCAGCTCCAGTAATCCATTATAATGATGTTGTTTGCTCTGAAAATAAACTCTAGTCTGTTTTCTCATCTAACATTCCTTGCAAATTGTGTTAGCAGGCTTTAGTAGCTTAGGTAGATCTCTTAATGCTTGAGTGGAACTTACTTTGACAATGCTATCAAAATTCACATGACACAACCTCCTATGCCATAACTAGCTTTCATCTACTTGAGCAATTAAACAACTTTCACTAGCAGCATTCAAGTGAAACATATTACCTTTGTCTTTTTACTTGAACCAATTACATTTTAACTTCCAAGTATCATGCATCTTCCACCTTGAACTAAACACCATAGCCCTTTTTCAACCATCTATCCAACACTCAATAGATTGTGCTTCAAGCCTTCAACATAAAGTACATCATCAGTGTTATGCTGACACCAAGAGTAAATAGATCATCTACCACTCTAATCACACTAGTATTGTTTGTTTCTAAGTCTTACAACCCCATTGTCATACTTCTAGACTTTACAAATTTTCACACAGTCATATATGAGCATCCACTGTCAATAACCTGCCCTATCCCTTTCTTCAATTCAGGCTGCAAGATCTTTTCTAACTCTTAGCAGAAGCATGGACCATTTTCCTTGATAACAAGGAACACCCATTCATCTTCATTTCCATTATCTTTATCAAACTCTTCACCACTCCCTTCTTCAGCATAGTAACGTTTCTTTTGAAATCTATATTTTTTAGGCTTAGTCCTAGTAACTCTTTTAGGACACCTTGATGCAAAATGACCTATTTTATTGCAAGAGAAACATTTAATAGGAAAATTTCCGTTATACTTACCTTGTCCTCTACTTTCTTTCTTCACAATCGCTTCCCAACTCTTCTACTTCTCTTTCTTCATCTTCAAGTTGTTTAATTTATTCTGCCATACTTGAATGAAATTTTGGAGAAATCAGATCATATCATTACTTGTTTTTCCAGATACATTAACCTTTGTAAATGCAATTTCATTCTTGGGAACAAATTCACCAAATTCACTTCAACTCAAAGGCAACAAGTTTACTAATTAGTGTATCCCTTGTCACATTTGTTATTGATTTGAATTCTTCAATAGCATGATCCTTTTCTTTGTAGGAGGGAGGAAATGATCTGATTACTTTAGCTACAATTCTTCCTCTTCCAGGGTACCACTGGCACATCTAATACTCATCACAAGTTCATTTACTCTTTGCATAAAAGAGGAAACATTTTCATCTTCACCCATCTTCAAATTTTCATACTTTCCTTTCAAACTTTGTAGCTTAACCATCTTCACATGCACATCTCCTTCATAAGTTTCTAGTTTGTCCAAATCTCATGAGCTATCTTCGTGACCTATCACATTGTCATTTATAACCTATCAGCACTAACATCCCTAATATAGGCTTATCACCTTTTATCTCATCAACAAAGAGAAGGACCATTTTAAGGAATAACATATGATTTTTTCTTTGTAATTTTCTAGAAAGGTTCACCAATACACTTCAAATGATAGTCCATCCTAGCTTTCCACAATGAGTATTTTTTTCCATCAAATCTAGGACTATCCTTCTTGTATGATGCCATCTCAAATCACGCTTTTAACCCTCTCTCAGAGGGAACCTACTCTAATACCAATTGGTGGAAAGACAAATTGAAAGGGGGTAAACCATTTGTCACAAAAATATTTAAACTTTTCAAACTTTACTTAACTTAACTTCAAATTTGATGAATGAAAATAAAACCATGAATAGTCAACACATTAGGAGGCACAACTAACACCAATATTTTACATGGAAACCCTATTAAGGGAAAACCATGCATATAGTCCACAATATTATACCCTATTAAAAGTAGTACTTAGCACAATGGGAATGCACATGCATTTAGAAACACTGCCTAGATCTCACTGCTCAAATACAAAAGGGCTCACTTCCCAACACTACAAAGCAATTCAAATTAGATCTATAGGGTATGAACTGAGAAAATAGCTTCTGCAAAATCTTGATTACAGTTCCAATTAAGAACATAAATAATTCTTCACACTTCGCTAAAACTTCTTCACATATTGCTCTAAAATCGAATGATATTCGCACACACACACAGGAGCACACTGAGCACACTTCAATTTGAACAAATATCCACTCTTATATATCCACAACTCAGATTTACATCAACAACTTCGTCGGCCAAAATATAAAACATATTTGCAATGTCGGCCCCAAATTTACAAATAAATTTTTGTTGTGAAGTAGTGTGAACATAATGAAGTGTGTTAAGCCCATCTATTGAGCTTTATCTAGACCTAAATATGCACTTATTAGGTGTACTCTATTAGTTCATTTTTTGGCCGAAAGCCATTTAGTCGTTGTAATTTTGTAGGCAGTGAGCATTTGTTTTTAGATAGTGAGTCCTGGTAGTGAGCCACCCATTTTGTAATATCTTATAACCAGTTATACTATATTGTAAGCTAACACTCATTGTGGTTTTTCCCATTTTGGGTTTTCCACGTAAAAATCCTTGTGTTCTTGTGTTCTCTAATCTTATGTTATGTTAATGCTTTTATTTATTTATGCTATTGTTTGCATTGGAATAATTGGATGCTATCTGATCAGAAAATCTAAGAATATACTAATTCACCCCCCCCCCTCTCAGTATCTTGGATCTTTAACAGTTATGACCAATTGTGTCAAGTGCAAGATAAGGAAAGGCAGAGGACAGTCTCTCTCACAGATCATGAAGATAGAACATGCAAAGATTATGAATATTGAATGTAGTTATTTACACTTCTATTTTTTCATCTAGTGCAAGTGAAAAGGGAGAGTCATAATTTCAAAGTATAGTGGCATTGCTATGAGATACATTAAGTGGAAGAATTTGCATAAATAATAGTAAAGGATAGTTACTACAAGATAATAGAAGATGACTGTAGTGGAAGATATCATAGGGGCAGTTGACAATGATTATGCTAGAAAAAATTTATGGACATGGCAAGGTCTATGATAAAGGAGGTAACTCCCAAGACATCACAATAATGATAAGGACAACATTATGTATCAAATCCACACTAAAGAATGCTGCCATTGTTGGTCATCAAAATTTAGCTTTTCAACGACAAGTTGTCATCTATTGATAAGGAAATATAGTGTCATTTCTACTTTTGAAAGCTACAAATGTATCTTCCATTATGTTGATATTATATATATATATATGGAAGCTAAGAGAGGAGAACTTCAAAAATTAACTTCTTACAAGGTATAGGCATGTGAAGGAATTTCCAATACAAGAAAATATATAATTTAGCATAGGGATTTAGTTTCAGCATGAAGGTATCCTAATGAGAATTGATAAGACAACCCTATGATAGCAAATTCCATATTGATAAATCAAGGGTTTCAATTACATGAGAGTATTATTCATTAATGAATGAAAAAGTATGTGTAGAGTCTTTGAATTATACCCCTACTGTGCAATGGTATCGAATCATTTTGTAAACCATTTTTCCTTCATGGGGTAGCATTTTCTTGTGGAATAGTTGACTAAGATTGCTCTTGTTTCAACTGGTCACCCTCTCATGAAATCTCATTCATACTATAGTCTTGCACAATCTTATCAAAGAAAAGGTGATTATCACGAGAAAAAACAAAGCTTTTACCATTTGAATGAAGCCACAGCTTGCCAAAGGCCGAATACAAATATTAAAATCCCTTGAAAGCTCTTGAGAGGGAAAATAAAGAAGTATGGAGGCTTGTAGCAACATTTTTATTTTATTTCTAGGAGTGGTTGAGACAACTTTTGTTTTATCAAATGAAAATATGATAAGAAGGAGATATAAGGAGCAACAACTTATGATCATGGTTCCATCAGAAGTTTTGCGCATGAAAAAATGTAGTGGATTATGACATTGTCAGCTAGTTATTTTTACATAATGCCTGTGAGGCTAAAAAGAAGCCTTAGCATTAGAGGGAAAATTTGAATGGATAGCACCAAAGTTACAAAATTCCTAGATGGAATAAATCCTCGAATGGTTGTACCAAAATTCTTCAAGGCCGTGGCCATATAAATACAAGGAAATCTCTTTATTTAAATGAAATGAAATACATAAGAGGGGGAAAATATAGAAAAACAATCATGTTTTTCATCTTTAATTTCATATAAAATGATACTGTTTGCATAGGCAGAGGCTTACATTTCTCAACCTCGAAGCATTCTATAGAAAATCTTCATAGTAGGTTCAAGAAAACCCTCTGTCAATGGCCCACAAGAGTTCCAGAGAGCTCAAATGTATAAAATGATTTTTTCTTTGTCTTGGGTTTGAGTATAATATTCAGAGTTTGTGTCCTTGCATGAAAGAAGAAGAGCATTCTAGTAACAATGTTTAAGTTTATACTACTCCTTTTTCTTCTCCTACCTACTTATTTTATGTCTCTTTATAATTGTATAAATATTAATGGTTAAATAAAATATTTATAATTTTTTTCCTAAAAGATGAAAGATAATTTAAAATTAAAAAATGCAA
>VDFB02008826.1:0-24340 GCA_007258455.2 Sequoia sempervirens | reverse complement strand
AATTTTGAGATCTGCTTCCTAGTGATATATGTCATGGGTATCGCTTCCACCCACTTTGTGAAGTACTCGGTTGTAGTTATGATGAATTTATGGCCATTGGATGAGGTGGGTGTGATTTTTCCAATGAGATCAAGTCCCCATTGTGATAAGGGACATGGTGTGATGATTGGATGGAGCTCTTAAGCTGGAGCATGGATGAGGTCCCCATGCTGTTGACATTGTATACACCTCTTAGCATGGTCATGTGCTTCTCTTTCCATTGTGGGCCAATAGTACCCCAGTCTCAGCAGTTTCTTGGTGATGGTCATCCCACTCGAGTGTGAGCCACAGATACTATTATGAACCTCGGTTAGAGCCATTAATGCCTCCTCAGGATTTAGACAGTGCAGTAAGGTACCTTCTATGCTTCTATGGTATAAGGTATCGCCTAGGATGACAAATATGGATGCCTTTTTGATAAAGGTTCATTTTAGGCTTGATGGTAGGTCAGTCGGTAAGACTCCTATTCGAAGATATGTATAGATGTCATGATACCAAGGATCGCCAGGACCAATGATTTGATACACATATTTTGATTTTGGTACCTCGAATGTGGGAACAAGAAGCTACTTGATCAGAAATTCATATTTTGGCACGTTGTGAGGGATGTCTACTAGAGACCCAATTGTAGCCATGGCATTAGCAGCTCTGTTGTTGGTTCTTGGAATCTTCTTAAATGTTATGTCAATGAAGGATTCCTTGAGAGTCTCCACCAATTTCTTGTATGGAGTTAGCTTGTCATTCTTAGTCTAATATTCATTATTGAATTGATTTATGATCAACTGAGAGTCTTCGTAGACTTTGAGGGCTATGATATTCCATTGCACTGCTATCTTGAGACCTATAGTCAAAGCCTCATATTCTGCTATGTTGTTCGTGCAAGGGAATGCTAGTTTGTATGATCTAGGTATGTAGTCCCCATGTGGGGTGATGAAGAAGACACCAGCTCCTAATCCATGTTATGTATATGACCCATCGAAGTATAGTTTCTAGTGATCAGCAGCGTTGAGGTTAAAAATAGACTCATCTGGAAACTCTGAGACAAGGGGATCATTCTTAGAATACATAGGTACTTTTGCTAATTGGTCTGCAATAACTTGACCCTTGATGGCTTTTCTTCCAACATACTCGATGTCATATTCTGATAATATCATGACCCATTTTTCCATTCTACCAGTTAACATTGCCTTTGATAAGAGATATTTAAGGGGGTCAATTTTGGCAATAAGCTTGATCATGTGTGCCAACATGTAGTGTCTGAATTTTTGGGATGTAAACACAACTGCGAGGCAAGCTTTTTCGATGAAGGAGTAATTTAGTTTGTGACCGACCATTGTCCTACTAATTTAGTAGATGGCCCTCTCTATTCCATTTTCATCATGCTGAGCTAGGAGAGCTCCAAGGGCTGTCATTGTTGCTGACACATATAAGATCAATGGCTTCTTTGGGATAGGCAGCATTAAGACTGGCGGTGTCAGTAGATATTCCTTTATTTTGTTGAATGCCTCTTCGCACTTGGTATCCCATTCGTACACTACTCCCTTGTGGAGTAGGTGAGAGTATGGGTTCTACTTATTTTTCAGTTGTGCTATGAACCTTCTAATGGATTGGAGCCTTCCTTGGAGACCTCTCAGTTGTTTTAAATTCCTTGGTGCTTCCATTTCGAGGATTGCTTTGACTTTTGCAGAATCCACCTCGATACCCCTCATGGAGACTATGTATCCTACTAATTTTCCTGATTGTACACCGAAGACACACTTCTTGGAATTTAGTCTGACCTTGTATTCCTCTAATCTGTCAAAGATAGCACTTAGGGTTACTATATGATCTTTTCTCTTTCTTGACTTAGCTAGGATGTCATCAACATAGTCTTCGATTGTTTTGTGAATCATGTCATGGAAGATCAATGTCATGACCCTTTGATATGTTTCTCCTACATTCTTTAGGCCGAATGGCATCATGTTCCAGCAGTAGGTCCCCCACGGACAAGTGAAAGTCGTCATGTGTTGGTTTTCTTTTTCTATCATGATCTGGTTATATCCTGAAAATCCGTCCATTAACGATAGCATCTTGTGCCTTGCTGTCATGTCTACAATCATGTCGATATTGGGAAGCGGGAAATCATCCTTGGGACATGCCTTGTTCAAATCTCTAAAATCTGTATAAATTCTGATAGCTCCATCAGGTTTTGAAATAGGTACCAAGTTTGATACCCATTCTGGATAATCAATTGGTCAGATGAATCCAACATCTAATAGCTTTTTGAGCTCCATTTTGACTAACAAAGCGATTTGAGGATACATTTTGTGAAGCTTCTATCTAACAGGTTTTGCATCTGGATACACTACTAGGTGGTGGACCATAGTATTTGGATCAAGTCCTAGCATATCAGCATAACTCCATGAAAAGTTTATTTTTCTTTCCCTTAGGAATGCTGCTAGGATTTCTTGCCCTTCTGATAATAGTGATTCCGCATAGAATGTGATATGCGGGGTCTCCTTTGTTCCTAGGTTGACTGGGTTGCATTTTTTGGCCAAGACTGCTAACTTCTCTTGATGAATAGTTCTTAGGGGAAGATTGAATCCTTCATCCTCATGCACCTCAGAGAGGTTTTCACTGTTGGATACGTCCTTTCTTTTTACTATTTTCTTGTCAGAGAGTGCCACGGTGTGGTTTTCACTCAAGAACTTGGGTATGATTCTTAGTTTCTCACTTTTGCGACTGAAGGATTCAATCGTTTCCCCATAATAGGCATGTGTATCAAACTCCATTATGAATCCTGCCTTATGATCTTTTTTTGGAATGTTATCTCTCAATCCCATGAATTCTGAGAGTGCTTCATAATTTTTGAATGTATCGAGAACTGGTGGTCCTTGTTGGTCATAGTCGATCAGCTAGGGGTAGACTAAGCAGATCTCGTGATTTTGACTATCTAGTTCAAAAGATATGGTACTAATCATACATAGGGTGGTATCTTCGAATAACCTAGGTAGGTTGGATAAGGTATCTTCATCATCACTACTAATGTAGGGCTCAGTTATAAAATTATGTGCGTCTCGACCTATGACTATATTGGTGAGTGTAGTTGTACTATTACTGGCTAAGGAGAAACATTAGTGGCTCTAACCGAAGGACTTCGGCCATGTATGGTTATTCTCAGAGTGGTACATCCAAGACCAAGATTTGTTATGGGTCGCATCTCTAGCATGATAGGTATTATGAGCCCATTGTCATTTTGTCCCAATCTTTGGTTTATGTCGTAACCCATCACAAACATCATTTGTAGGCCCCTGCTTCTTTCATCCACTGGTAATTCAGGTGTTGGTCTTTCGACTCGATACAACATGTTTTATGGATCTGCTTCAATTACCTCATGGCCAAGGTCTCCCCATCTTGTGAATTCAAGATAATTTTGAGGATAGGTTTGTGATGTGGGAGCTTGATTTTCTTGTGGGCGTCCTCGTGATCTTGGAGATTGTGGTAACTCTCCTATCACAAAAGCATTGTTAGGGAGCCTATAACTTCCACAAGCGTCCTCTTGGATGATGATCTTGATATCGGATATGGTGGGAATGGCAGGAGTGGGAGGTGACTTTGTCGCAAAAGTGGACGTGAGGGTGGCCGAGTCAATGTATGATGTGGATGGGCCCTCATCATTCTTTGCCACTTGGGGGATTTTGTAATATTTGGCCTCAAGATTCTTGCAATATGAGAATGGCTTGGGATCTTTGTGGATGGTAACCTCTTGTCTGTTATGTGTGAATTTCACACATTGGTGGAAAGTTGATGCTACGGCTTTAATCGCATGAATCCATGGGCGTCCCAAGAGGATATTGTATGGCAATTCGAGGTCCAAGACCTGACATGTGGTTTCCATGAGTGTTGGCCCTACTTGGATAGGGAGCTTAATTGTGCCCTGAGACACTCTTTCTTGGTCATCATATGCTCTTATTGTGATGCCCTTTCCTTTGTCGATGGAATCTTCTGATATTTTCAACTGCTTGATGAGGCTAAGAGAACAAATGTTCAAACCTACACCTCCATCCACCAAGACCCTTTTGATTTTTCTTTTGTTTACAATGAATTCCAAGTGAAGTGCGTGGTTGTGAGATGGTTGGGTGGGGAAATCTTGGTCAAAAAATGTAAGGAGATTAGGTGTTATGATGTCTCTAACCATAGCTTGGAATTGTTCCGCATTGAGGTTTGCGAGGATGGTAGATGAGGCTAATGCTTCCTTGAGGATCTTTTTATGCGCTGATGAGATTTTTAACAACTCCATGATGGAGATGTGTGCTGACATTCTTTTGAGTTTCTCTACAACATTGTAGCTATACAGAACAGCTCTTGATGTAGGGACTCTATTGGGTTGGGATGATCCTACGATGGTGACTTTTCTGCCTCTTGTGGTGACTCAATAGTCTTCATCATGAGCGCCCTTGATGGTGATGACCATGCAGTCTTCATTTAGGGAGGCAACGACTATTTCGTATACATGATTTACACTTCCTTTTCCTTTATCCTTGTTATTCCCTTTGTTGCCATGATTCAGCATTGAATTCGTGTAGATTTTAAGATCCTAATTCCCAGTAGGTGCTTCCACATTTATGATTCTTTTGTCGATGAGATCTTGGATGATGTTCTTGAGTCTCATACAATTGTTTTTGGTGTGGCCTTTGATTTTTTGGAACTCACATAGTTGATTTTCATTGTACCAAGGAGGCTTGACATCAGGTTCTTGGTAATTCTCAAATGTAGGAGCTTGGATGAGTTTTTCGTCGATTAGTTTTTTCATGATGTCCTCAAGTGGTTCCCCCAAAGTAGTGTATTTTTGTTTGGGGTATGTTTTGCATTGAGGTGGTCCTCTTTGGTCATTGACATTATTGATGATGGGATTATTGGGTTGGTACATTGTGTGATGAGTGTTTTGGTGTTGATTTTGGCGTGGACCACTAATGACCACCTTGGCATCAACGATACCATCATTAGTGATGTTCTTGTTTCTCACCCATGTATGAGGTTTATCATTGTAATTTGATGGTGGGAGATTGTTTTGCTATTCGTGATATGATGTTGATTCAGTGGGTTGGGTCACAAAGGCTCTTTCAATGCTAAGCTCCTTGGAGATCAGTTGATCATAGGTGGTGATTCCCTGAACCTTGAGATGAAATGACAAGTGATTTTCAAGGTTGGTTATGATTGTGCAGACTTGTTGCTCTTCTGGCATGGTCCACTTGCTCTAATTGGCCTTGGATCACTATCGTTGAAGAAATGAAGTGAAAGATTCATTTTTTCCTTGTTTTAGAGTGTATAGTTCTTCGAGACTGACATCCATTGTAATGTTACATGCATAGTTTCTAATGAATTCATCTTTGATTTCCTAGAATGTTCTGATGCCTGAGGGTAAGCGAGAGAACCATTCTATAGCGTTCCCTGCCAAGCTCCTAGGGAATAGCCGCATCAGATAAGTATCATCATATGCAACCTCCATACAATGAACCTAGAATTCCCTAATGTGATCTTCAGGATTTCCTGTCACTCGATATTTGTCAAATTTAGGGATCTCAAATCCCTTAGGGAATGGTTTCATGTCTAGGCTCCTATCAAATTGATAGGGACACAGGTTGCTTTGCATTTTGGTTGTCCGCCCCGATTGAAGGTCAAGCACTTGTTGCGAGAGCAACCTGAGTTGTGTCGTTACATCACTTTGTGGATTAGGGGGTGGGATGAATGTGTTTTGAGGTGTTTCAATTGTGGTTTGGATGGATGGGTTGGTTGGTGCATTGTTCAATGGTATCAGTATGCTGTGGCGGGTGAAGTAGGCTTCTACTTGCTTTTGGATGAACAATGCTTGTTGTTGCTCTTGTTGTTGTTGCGCTAGGATTTTTTCTTGTTGTTTTTCTTGTTGTTGTTCCAACAACACTTGTTGTTGTGCTTGCTACTGCACTTGTTGTTGTTCTAACAACGCTTGTTGTTTTGCTTGTTCTTGTTCCCACAACGCTTGTTGTTGGGCTGCCAATTCTGCTACTTCTTGCTGCTCTTGGTATTGCTTTAGTGCTTGCTGATATGCTTGCATTTGTGCTGCTTGTGCAATAAGTTGTGCTTGAGCTTGCACTTATTTTTCTTGAGCTTGCACTTGTGCTTGCGCTTGCACTGCTTGTTGTAATAAAAGTTGTGCTTGAGCAACCCTTTGTGCTTGTAATTCTTGTGCGGCTTGGGTGGCTTGTTGTTGTTGTTGTTGTTGCAATAAAGCTTGGGATTTTTGTGCTTGTCGTGCTTGTAATGTGGCTTGTGTAGCTTTGGTAGCTTGCACAGCTTGAGCGGCTTGTTGCACAGCTTTTTGTTTCTGCACTTGTTGGTATCCTCTTTGAAAAGAGGCTTGTAATGTTGCATCGAATTGGTTTGATGTGGTGAACATTGGTGGTGGTGGGTTTGGAATGGTGGTAGATGATGATGTTGTGTTGATTATTTGGTTTGTGGATGGTGTTGTCGTGTTGATTACGTGATTGGTGGATGGTGTTGTTGATGTGATTGGCCCTTGAGAGACCATGCTTTGTAATGTTGTGGGGGTGTTTGATGATGTTTCCATTGCTTGTGTGTATGTCGTTTGTTGGTGTGATGTTAATAGTAAGTTTTGAGCATTTGGAAAAATGTTTTGATTGATGGTTGGGATGTTGTTTTGATTGATACTCGGTAGAGGGGGAAGCCCTAAACCAAGGAGTGGTGTAGATGACAATGGTGATGGTGGGAGAGGTGGAAATGTAAGGGGGGTGAATCCTTGCAAGAGTGTTGTGGTGTTGAAAATTCCCCCTGGTCTGAATATGTCTCCCTCCTCTTGTGAATTTGTTAGAAGAGGTGTTTGTGGTGCTCCGTGAAAAGATGTTGATGATGGGTCATAATGTAAAGTGAAAGGAACATTTTGGTGTAATGGATTATGGAGGATGTTTTGTTCCACTATGGTGTTTGCATCCAAGTTTTGGTTATTCACAAGGGGATGTGATTGAAGTGCATTGAGGAATGTGTTTCCCTTGTTAACGTTGGGTTGAGTTGGAGCAAATGGTGTTGTGATTTGTGGGATATTTTCCGTGACGTTTTGAGATGGGGGTGTAGATGAAATGGGGATGGTGGATGAGATTGGTGGAAAAGATGTCTCTACTATAGTGCTCACATCAAAATCCGAAGGCAACTTGGCCCCTTGTTTTGCTAGTTCAAGCATGTACAACAAAGGGTTAAGTCTCATCACGATGTTGATGATTCTATGGTTGTTCGGATTTTGGAGCATTTCAGCTATTTCTTCGTGAGACATTCCAAAGGTAAGATCCTCCCCTTGGGTTTCCTCTTGTGGGTTTTGCGATGATGTTGGAAGGCTAATTGTGAGATTTCCATCCCCAATGGGATTCATTTTAGGAGTGGTTTGGCTAAGATCACTTGAAGCGGGTATTTCTTTGTTGGCTTCCATACTCTTCTTGTATTGAGATCTAGTTAGAACCATAAAACGGGGATCAATCTTTGAGAATATGGGAGATGAATCTCTTGATTCTTTGGATTAATCTCTATTTTATGTCCCAAAGTGAAAATTTTAGGGTGCTTTTTTATTTTTTGGGATCAAAGGTGATGATATGATGATGAATGATATGAATGTTTTGGCTTTTGATAAATCTTGAATGAGACACTAGGCTTTAGGACTTGGATTTTATTGGATTTTGGATTTGGTATTTTGTCCTTGACTTTGATTTTGATTTTGTTTTTGGATTTTGAACAAAAGGAACCCTCAGATGTTTGATAATGATCTAAGGGATGGATTCATTCAAAGGATGACTATTTGAATATGTGTGAAGAGAAGGATGCATCTATCCACACCTATTCAAATAATATGATAGCTTTTGCTAATCATATGGAGAAGGATTCATCTACATATACTAAGCTAGGCAAGATGATTTGGATAACTTTGACTAAGGATATGCAAAAGGATGCATTTACACATTCCTAGCCAAAGGTGTTTTGATAAATGTTTTCAAGGACTTGGTCACAATGTTTTTGGATGATTTTGATTTTTTTGCCACAAAGCCTAGTATCAAGGATAATTTCAAGATTATCCAAAAGATGATTTGTGAGATGGATTTGATGTTTTGAAAGATGGATGAAAGAGGTTTGATTTGTTTTGATCCTTAGGTGAACCTAAAAAGATACTTTATTTTCCTAGACCTAGGTATTGAAGAGCATGCAAATGCTTCCTAAAGACCTTTGTAACCAAGGAATGATTTCATTTGAACTTTCATTTTCTGATTTTCAATGATTTTTTTGCTGTGGGATTTGTGAGTCTCCAATCACAATATGAAATCTATTTTGCTTAGCTTTTCTTAATGTCTTTATTTAACCAAAAACACTTTCTTCAATTAGGTTTTCAAACTAAGATGTCCAATGTCTTAATTTCCTTAAAACCCACAAGATATTTTATGTGGAAATTTAATGAACTTGCTAAAAGCGCCTTCCTATTATTATTTCACTTAAGAAGAAAACTGCAGTATAATCCAATGTGCTTTAGGAACCTCTAAGACATGAATCCCAAGGAAAGCAACAGCATATGGATTGAGTCAATGATATTTGTCTTCAAAGGAAGCTCGAAATTTCAAATCAGTGCTGAATGTTTGTTTGTAAGTACCGTTTTCTAAAATATAGCACTATGTTTTCTCAAATCCATAAACGAAGTACACCCTGTTTGGATGCCAGCAATATTGCTCAGTTCCACTGATAAAAGTCCAACACGCTTATCTTTAATGGTTAGATGTTTGACCCCACTCCCTCCCGCCCGTCACCAATCGGGGCAGCCAAGCATCAACACCTTCGCGAAAAATCCCATGGAAGTTTTCCATTTCTAACAAAGACCGTAGTGCCTAAATGATTGTTCTAAATCACCAAATAGCTTCGATTCGGTACCAGCACATGGCTCTTCTAGTAAGGACTTTCCGCTCATTGAGATTGACTCCATTCAACAAGAGGTCCCTCGATCCATCTTGGAGCCAACCATGGATAATGGTAGCATTTCAACCAATACCTACATTATATCCACTGAAATATCCGGCTTTAGAGTGTTACCGGGTTGAGTCATTCCTCGTGAATTTTTCCCTAAGTTCTCTAAGATAAAACAAAAGCAAGCAAAGACACACCAACCACCATCCCTACACAGCAGAATATAGGCGAAAATTTCTACTCACATATTTAAAGATATTGTTCAATTTTAAGCCCAAATCGAAGTTAAGTCGTTAACAATGTTCATTTGGAGCGTTTCTAATTCTAGATCAAGGGTATGAGACACGACTCAAATGCAATCAAAGACAAAAATCACACATCCAAGACTGCTCACAGCCTTCAGCTAACGTATTCGCTTAAGAACCAAATGTGAAGCCATAAGATTGTTCATCCACCTTTGGCCCAAAACGAAATCTAGTAAGTGTCTAAGCTTGAATTTTAGCCTTTTGCGAATGGAGAAAATCAAATTGTTCTTTTTAGACCCAAACAAAAATTAGTGTCCTAGGAGCGAAAAGGTAACAATTTCGTAAAGAAGTGTTGAACAAACACTTAAAGCGTTTAAAAACACTTTGGTTTTTTCAAAATATCCTCCCCCTTTCATTTTCCTTTGCGAGCCTTCTCCTTGCTTTCCTTCGTTTTCACGTTGTACCTTTGTTGAATTTTCGCTTTCCTTGTACCTATAAACAAAAAAAAAGACAATTACGTGAGAATCCAATTTATGTTGATTTAATTTCAAACAATAACATGATCCTAAGTGATGATAATAAAAGTAAGTCATTTAATGATCCTATTTGAGAAGGCATCATACTTGTTTGAAGTTTTTTCCCTCCTTTATCACAATTTACATCACTAAAGGTATCGATTTTAATAAATCTATCACAAAGAATACACCTTTTGAAAGCATCATCCTAAGTTCAAATGTTTACTATTTCGAAGTAACCATAATGATGACTCAATTTATAACTCAACGCTGAGAATAAAAAAAGAAGTCAACTTTTAAAGAATAAATAGGCACTAAGGTTGTGGCACATTTCAAAATGTAATGATATAGACATTAAGTTTAAATCAACTTAGGCATTAAATTGATCAAATATGAACTTTTGGACAGAATATCTCAAAGAATCAATGACTCATGATACGGTCTTAAATGTGGTGTGCATAATCATGCATGTAAATCATAATAAACTTGTAAGGATTAATTTGTTGAAGAGGTGTATGAAAAGCTTCAGCGCATTTTATCATTTAGAAATGATCACAAAAGAGTGTGCAACTAATAAAATACAACTTTTTTAGTGTACTAACTTCTTTTTTTCTTTCCTCCCACCTACTTTTCCACGTAGCAAAATCTTCTTATTAGTCATATCCCACCAACTTATTGTCAGAGAAATGAATGCAATTTTGAAAACACAGAGAGATTTTAATCATTCAACTCATATCCTATCAATACACCACTGGAGGAAAAAAGGAAAATTGGTAGGTGTAAAGAAGAAAATAGCAGTAGAAACTTTCGAGTTATTGCAACTGGTAAGTGTAAAAAAGATAACTCTGCACCATTCCACCAACATCCCTAGCTGTGCATAAAAACATATATAATCACTGCAATAAGGAAACATAAATGATTAATAAATATCCATCACTCAAAAGACAAGAAATTCCAAGTCGAGATTGCAATAAAGACTGTCTTAAATGCAAGGATGAAGTATTGGAGACTAATCAACTAAGAGATCTTCCTAAAGATTTGATTAGCTTTATATGCCCACTATCCAAGCTTACATGACTACCAGCATCCTTGCAACCTCATAGAATAAGTACAATGACTGCTTCAGGAGAATGCAATTGGCAGGTATAAAGATGGCACAAAGTTTAAGACAGTCATATTTTGAAATAATGTATGCCTGTGATATAAATGCATGGAACTGAAATTAGAAAATGTATGCTTTTGCTTTGGACCTTTGTTCCTGATTTATTTGGCATAAGATCTGATTTTGAACGTCATTGTGTTTGTGCAGCAACGGTGGAATTTATACTCATTAAATGGACCATTTGACTATATTCATATCCCATAAACAAGTCGAATGGATCATTAAATGGACCATTTGACTCATTAAATACGTGAAATCACAGACAAGTCCCATGAACTGATAGACAAAATGAGTGAAAGTCTCAATATGATAGGGTTTGAATTGCAACAGGAACCACGTGCCAGTGTAGCTTCAGATTAGTAGAAGGGATTACATGAAGGTTCACCCCTTCTTAAGAATAAAATAACTCGTGGTGCTTTCAAACTGTTGTGACCAGCCATCACCACTTCATTCTCATGGAGGCCATATTTTAAAAAGAAAAAGCGATGGATGTAAGCAATTAAGGAATACAGACAAGCTATTCCCACTCGTAGGAAAATTCTTGAAAGTCAAAAGTAAATTTAATACAGTGTGCAGGCAATAGCTGGTACTTCATAGAAAGCCAGCGACTGTCTTAAATGCTTAAAAAAAAATTGTGGTACTTCATAGAAAGCCACATGTATAAAATGGATTTTTAAAAAGGCTTTGCAAGCTGCAAGAATGAAAACGTGCCCAAATACCATTCAAACACTTTCAAAATAAATGCAATTAGTCTATGTAAAATCGCGCCCCAATGCTGTTTAAAAGAACTTTCAGACTAAATCCAATGGAAGTGTAAAGCTATAGGTCTTAATCCTAGTAGAGGATGAGAATAGGTAATGGCCTGCCAGATACAACTTACGTATCTTAAAGGCCAGCTGATTGTGACTTTAAGATTTTCCCCTGCCAGGTGCATTAATTAAGAAACCTTTTTTTTTTTGAAAGCAGGTAGAAAATAAAATCTGATAAGAAAGTTAATGCAGCAGTGTAAAGACTTATTCAGAGAAATTTCAGAAAGAACGTTAGTTTTAAAGTAAAGAGCACATCTTCAACTGAAATGAGAATTTAGAGATAGAGAAAGCATGTTAACACAAATTAAGCAAGCATGTTTTCTCATCTTAACATTTAGACAACATAGTCAATAATAGTTTAAACATAACTTGAAGCTTGAAAAAGACAAAGAATCTACAGTTCTATTTAAACATATTGAAGCCCTCCTTCTAGCACCAAATGTGGTGCATACTTTTGAAATCTGCAAAACTAAACTTCATACAAGGTTAGTAACTCACAAATTCCTCAAGAATGGCCCTATGAAATACCTTGCAAATGCTTCAAAATGCAACAAAGGGTAAAAGAAAATTAAAAGCATCATGAAAACACTTAACAAGCTACCTATTCCATAGTGGATTGGTGTCACATGTGCTAGTGACCCTTTCCCAATCCTTGATCAAAGCTCAAGATGATGTAAATGCAATGGAAAATGATGAGCAAGATGAGTTCTCAAATTAAGAGAGTAACCTTGCATAAAAGTTGTGGAGGGATTGTGAAGGATTTGCTCAAAGTTGAAGCTTCTATTTAAGGATTTTCAAAATGCTAAGTGTTGAAGAGAGACCAATGTGGGACTAAGATTAGACAAATGAAAGAAGGACACTTGTCAAGTGGTGATAGGCCAATGGTTGTGCAAGATTTGGGAAGAGTGCCCATGAGAGGGAGAATTTGAATTCAAAATTTGCAATAAATTTTGAGAGGGGGACAAGAAAAACAACAATAAATGCAATGTTGGAGGGACAAATCAACTTGTCATGTTGAGAGAAAATGAGGGTTTTTAATAAATCAATAAAATTGATTTATTTGTGCAAGTGGCTAAATCTAGATAATGCAAATGGGTGAGATTAGCATTTAATCAAGATTAGATTAAATTAATGATGATTAGGCTGATTTGACCAATTTGACTTGATTTAGGGATTTAAATCAAATCAAAGGGAGATGAGATGATATGAGATTTAGTTAAATAAATGATTGATTTATTTAATTGAAAGAGATGATGATAGGATCAAGTTTGATTTATTTGATTTAAGCTGATGAATTTAGGAGATTGATAAATAAACTTGATTTATTTTCCAAATGGATGAATATGACCTAGTTGAATGCATTATGTCAATTTGACATGTCTACATTTTTCCCCTCTTTGAAGCAATGTACTTGTTGCATTGGTTCAAAGAATAAACTTGCCGCGATCAAAATTCAAAAAATTTCTGATTTTTTGGATGCCACAACGGAAAGAAGTACACTGGTACAAGATCAATATTTAATAAATTAAAAGAAATCAATAGATAAAACAATAAATAAAAGAAAACTGAATTTATATTTTTCAACAAATCTGGACAATGATATTTAGGAAGGTGTTTGTCCTAAAATATCATTTGGGTTTCCTTGAAATTTGGACAACTTGTTCATTTGTCAAAACCCTAAAACCAATTAAATTTTGTAGGAACCCAAATCGTAGTTTTAGTGATATGGCTTGATCTTTAGGCCTATTTAGCTAGATTATGTTCTATCACTTAAAAAAAATACACATATAAAATATTTCTACATATTCTAATCTTCTTCAAATATAAACTAATCCTTTAACTACCTAATTGGTTTGGTTTTCCCTCAAACATAAACATGAGGCAGTGGAGCCAAACAGGCCACCATTAGGGCAAACAAAGGTAGCAAAACATACTACTACAACAACAATAAAACAATAGTTCTAGACCACCATTAGAGGGTATAAAGAAAGAAAGACATGTTGCTATAGAAACAATAATAATAGCAATATTAATAATAGTTTTTGTGGCAAAAATAATAATAGCAGCAATAATAATAATAGTTGCTATAGCAAAAACTGATATTATGATATTTACTAAATTTTAGAATCCTCTATCATATCATTATATATTATATTCTTATGGTGAAAATATATCATGTAGATAACATGTGGAATCCTTAAATGTTGGTATTGCATTATGATACACAACTTGATCAATTGTAGTAAATTTAAAATAAGATAAAAATCAGCAAATATCCTTAAGGTGAATATTGAACAGGTAAGGGTAGTTTGGTTGAATACATAGCCAATGATATTCAATATGAGAAAAAATCACAAGTAACCCAAATAAAATAAGGTAAATAAGGAATGTCGTAATGCTAAAAACCTAAATGTGCTCACTATAAGGATTGTGACAGTAATTTTCATTTTAATAAACATACTCTTAAACCAGTGTAAAAAACTTATTTACAGGCTATTAGTTTTTAACTCGTAGAACAAAAACCCTTATCTAGAGAGACACTACTAAAATTCACAGTACACTGGGAATAAATTCTAATTCCTATAGATTGTGTTTGGGGCAATTGTTTAAGAAAGAGGTTAAATTTAAACCATGCATAAATTTTAAATTTACAGAACAAAAACACTTATCAACGTTACTAAAATTTTACTATATTGGTAATAAAACATAAGTACTCCCTCCTATGGATTGCAGTCTAGACAATTATTTTTAAAAAAATGTGAGCTAAATAAAGCACAAAAGGAAATACTAGAAAAATTATTGTTGAAATTTAAACATAGCAAAGAAAAAATTCAAAATTTAAAGGGAATGGAACCTAGATTAGATGGTTGGTGTGGCTGTAATATCATTTTAAACATTCTTACCCAGAAAGATTACCTAACTAGCCCAAAACAACTCTCCACTGAGAACTCCTATCTTTCCTTCCCAAGTTCTAGAGCTGTAAAAAAAAAAAATTAAAACTTTGGTGTAAATTTTTTTATTGAGAATTCCCCCTAGCCATCCCCCAAAATTCCTTTCCATCCCAAAAAGGCCTTCGAAACTTCCTGTAAAAATGCCATTGACAAAAGTTAGAAAATTAAAAGGCTTTAGAAACTTTCCAGTGAGTGCAAATGATAGGTGTGAAGCTAAATTTCTATCCTTTTTCCAAATTCCTCCACATAAAAATCCCTTGCAAGTTGTGAAAGCATCATTCAAGCACATGGAGGAGCTATTTATTTTTCTTTTCTAAGTTTATTTTATTACTTTTGAAACAACTTTAATTGCTCTTTTCTTTTTCTTTAAATGAAATAAAGATATTTTCATGCTTTTACTATGATGTATGTTATTATAGTACTAATAATTTATTACTATTTATTTTATTTTATTTTGTTTAAATAATCTTTGAATGAAATAAAGAACTTGCAACGTTCTTATTAATTATAATATTATTTAGTAATAAAAAAAATAATAATAATAATAATATTATTATTATTATTATTATTATTATTATTATTATTATTATTTATATAATAATTGAAATAATCTCTAACTTAAACATAATATGTATACACACACATATATATATATATTTGCTACAGAAAATACTGTTATCCACGCAATACATTAGACTACAACAACATATTGATAAACATTTATATTTATATATTCCTATATAAACGAGCATCAATTAAACAACACATTACTGGTATTTTCATCTGATTAAATAGCAAATTAACTACTTCCTCAAAATAGAATGAAACATAATGAATCACAAAATCAAGGACAAACACTCTATAAAATTCTCCTTTCCAAGATGAACGCATATAAGGTACACTCTTAGCAACTTTCCTCATTCCTAGAAGTCTGACACATAGCACACACACAATTATATGCACAATATGACAAATGAACTAACAACCTAAACCAAAATAATTAAAACAACATAAATTAAACAATTGAGATTAAACGACTCAGAACGAAGCATTACCAAGACGAAAACAGGGTTGTAGACAGACCACATCGTCAGAAACAAATGGCAGGGTGAAGGATGAGGACCAGGAAATTTCTTGTCAACTTTGGTTTCCACATCATACCCATTGGGATTATAGGGAACACTCAAACCTAATAAGGAAAGTGGAGTTGATGCCTAGTACCTGTGACTTGCATCCAAACAAGATGTCAAGTACATATATATCAAATAACAAGCACACTATGAGAGGAAATCATGGCGTAGTAGGGCGCTCGTGAATGAGTGACGCTACACTGTTCTCCTCACTGACCCACAACATTGAGTACAATTACTTAATCACAAAACAATTACTAAACACCAACTATATACATCAAACATCCTATTAGAAGATTAATCTTACTAAGGGTGGTTATATATTCTTGAATTGTAATTTATTACCGAAATATTCCAAAGCGCTACAGTCTTTGTCTTTGTCATCCTGGCCATGTGTGAGGATGGTTTTATTTTAACCCCTTTATTATGAACATTTTGTAACCACCTCCTGCGACACTTTGCACACACAGATGAATGGTGGTATTCATTGAGTTGGGAGTTACATTCTAACTCCTCTTTCTCACCTCTACTTATTGAGGTGCTCTCCTCTCATTCTTCAAGACTCATGCAAGCAAGCTAAGGCTGAAGCTCTCTCTATTTGTATTATTCTTTAGGCATTTTTCCTCCATTCATAATATTGGGGTTTTTCTGTTTTTCCCCAATTCTTGTGTCTCTCTTGCTTTGGTGGTGCTTAGTTTGGCTACTTCAAATTATTTGGTAATCTCTTTCCTTCAAACAATTGCTCTTTATTAGTACTTTCCATTTCTCTTTTCTATTTCCTTTCATGGTATCAGAGCTTGGTATTACTAATATTTTGTGAGCTGCATTGTTGAAGGTTTACCAGATTTTTCAGCACACCATTGGAGACACTATCAAAGAGGAGAAGAAGAGAAAAGTGTCTAATCTTGGTTGTTTTTGTTTTCTAATCATTGTGTAGGAATTTCAGCTTTCTTTATTTCAGATTTCAAATAATTTGTTTTAAATCTGCATGAATTTAGTGTAATTTTTTAGAAAACCCAATAAGAATTTTTCTTGTTTTCCAAATTTAAATTCATAAGTTTAAACCCTTTGTGCAGATTATATTTTATCTAAAAGTTTTCTAGCTTTTTCAATAAGATTTAAATCTAAAAAAAAAAATCCGTTATTTTTGCATGCATGTTTCTTTTTTTTAATAAAAATCATTAGTATTGTACAAATCTGTAAAAAAAAACACCATATTTTACATTTTGTAAAAAAAAATCAATTTTTTTTAGTTCTAACCCTATTTTTTTTCAATATCAATATTTTTATTCCCCTGTTTTGAATAAAAATATCAATCTCATTTTTTTTCGTTTCTGACTCTTGTTTTTTTTTAAATTTCATAAAAAAAAAATTGGCCTCTTTTGGAGCTGTCTCGGCCTGCTCTCACAGCCGTTGGTCTCCCCTCACCCCACCCACTCTCACAGTCTTTTTAAATTTGTTTTCCCCCGCTCATTCTTTTTAAAATAATCATGCTTTTTTTATCTTTAAAAGAAAGTTTTAAAACATTTTTTTTTAAAAAGATCGATAAACCTGTTTCATAAAACAAGCTCTTTAAAAAGAAATAAGTATTTTAGTTAAAAGTTAGTTACTTTTTCTCCCGCTGAGTTTAATTTCTTCTCCAACTTTTAGCTCCGATAGAATTTTTTTAAAATCTGTGTGCTTCTAATAAATTATTCTTTAAATCCGCCCTTTTAACTTTCCGGCCCGTGCCTCACCCTTTGCATTCAAATATTCTCCTAATCAACTTATGAAAGGTTTTGAAAACAAAAAGGTAAGAATCAAGAAGGCTCCCTCTTATTCGTAAATTTTTTTAAAATATTGAATTTACCTTTTTTTCTAAATTGAGTAAGTTTTAAATTAGAAATTTAAATATTCTTTTGCTCACTTTTTTACTTTTCAAAGTGCTTTTAACAAAAGTTTAAAAATAAAGAAGGAAATTAAAAAGTTATGTATACCTCTTTTTAATAGTTTTTATAACAGTTTTTATTAAAACTTCTAAAGATTTAAATTAGTTTTCTTTTAATATTAGATTTAAATAAAAATTTGTATTGGTTCCATTTTTTTCAAAATTAATATTATGTTAGTTTTAAAATTTGTAAATATTCATAATAAATTAATTGAATACTTTTATATTTTTTTCTAAAAAGAATTTTTGAGTTTTCATTTTACTTCTAACAATTTATTTTAAAAAAAGAGGGATAATTTTTTTTAAGTAAAATATTTACAATAGTTATTTTTCTCATAAAGTTGTGAATTTTTTTTTACAATCATGTCTACTTTAATTCCTGAAATTAAGTTGAATTCTTCTAACTATCATTCTTGAAAAACTCATATATGCTTTATTTTTTCGGTTTAAACATCTTTTAGATGTAGCTACAGATCCTAAATCTAAACCAGGTTCTTCTCCATCCAAAGATGAAATCGAAAAATAGAATCTCAAAAATGAAGAAGCACTTGGCCTCATAGGTATCTCCATGTCACTCGAACTTTATGTTCACATTGGGACATGTACAACTGCCTATGAAGCATGGGACAAACTCAAAACAATTTATGATAGTACAAATGAATCAAGAAAAATTCAAATTCAAGATCAACTTGAAGATTTGAGGTATTCTAATTTTAAATCTATGGATGAATTTTTATTGAAATTTGATGCTTTAAATAGTCAATTGGATGGTTTAGGAGTTAAATTAGATAATATTAGATTAATTCATCTTATTCTTAAAAAGTGTCTTCCTAGACAATTTTAGCAATTCATTACTAGTATTCATGCTCAATTAGCTATTCCTTCTTTAGCTACTGAATTAACTTATGATATTTTTCATGATTTATTAAGACAAGAAGAGGCTAAGTTAATTCAGTTTGGTACTCTTATGTCTAATGAACATGCTTTCTTGTCTAATCATAAGCAAAATTTTAAACCTCATTCTAAACAACAACATTATAATTCCAAACCTCATTATAATAATGGCAATGATCCTAGAAAGTTTAACTCTTCTAAGAAACCACATTGCACTTATTGTAATAAGGATGGTCATTGGCAAAACACTTGTTTTAAAAAGCAAAATGAGAAAAAGCCTATGAAGCAAAATAATCAACAACAAAATAAACCTAATAATAATAAGTTTCAAAATAATGCAAATCAATCTAGACGTGCTTTTACTTGTAGTTCTAATGTTTCTCAACCTCTTGAATGGGTTATTAATTCAGGTGCATCTCAACATGTTACTTCACATAAAGAAGTTTTTGAGTCTATGCAACCTGATATATCTAATGTTCCTCTTCAACTTGCTAATAATCATACTTGTAAAGTAGAAGCAATTGGAGATGTGAATGTTCCTAATGGTAAATTGCATGATGTTTTATATGTTCCTGAATTAAAGACTAACTTACTTTCAGTTGCTAAGCTTTGTCAAGATTATAAAATAGAATTTTACAAAGATATGTGCTATGTTATTGATCCAAAACAAAACAAGGTCATTGCTAATGCTAAATTAGACAATGATAATTTGTTCAAATTTTATGAGTTTTCTCAATCTAGATGCTCTTTAATATCTACCATTGATTTTAATGTTTGGCAGGAAAGACTTGGTCATATAAATGCTAACAATATTGCTTTAATGCAAAAGCTTAATATGGTAGATGGATTGCCTAGTATTGTTCTATCTAAAATTGTATGCACAGGATGCATGAGTGGTAAGATGCATAGGGAGCCCTTTCCACATGGTCAATCATGGAGGGCAACTCATAAGTTGCACCTAGTTCATAGTGACCTTTTGGGACCCATGGAGAATAACTCCATCCAAGGATCAAGGTATGCACTTACTTTTGTTGATGATTTTTCTAGAAGAGCTTGGATCTATTTTCTTCATAGTAAGGATCAAGTTCTTGATATATTTTCTGAATTTCATAAATTTGTTGAAAGGCAATCTGGTTTTAAACTTAAAATTCTTAGAACTGATAATGGTAAAGAATATGTGAATAATAATTTTAATAGTTATTTGAAATCATTTGGCATTAAGCATGAGCTAACTATTCCATATACACCTCAACAAAATGGTGTAGCGGAAAGGAAGCATAGAACTATTGTTGAAATGGCTAGATGTATGTTACATGCTAAAAATATGTCTTATAAATTTTGGGCAGAAGCTATGTTTTGTGCTACTTACATTATTAATAGGACTCCTACTAAAGCTTTAAAGGATATAACTCCCGAAGAAGCTTGGTCTGGTAGGAAGCCCAATCTTAAGCATTTAAGGATTTTTGGTTCAATTGCTTATGTTCACAAACCTAAACAAAAGAGGCAAAAATTAGATGCTAAATCTTCTTATCATATTTTTGTTGGTTATGATGAAAATTCTAAAGCTTATAGAGTTTATAATCCTCTTACTAACAAAGTTAAAGTTGCTAGAGATGTATGCATTGCTAAAAATGGTGTTCATGATTGTTCTAAAGTGCATAATATTGATTCTTCTCACAATAAAGTTATTGTTGTGGAGGATAATCCTCAAGTTGAAACTCCTCTTAACCCTCCTAATGCTTCTCTTACTCATAGTGATAGTGATGATTAAAATGTTGAAATCTCTACTCATGATTCTTCTTCTAGTGATGATACTCCTACATCTAAAAGAATGCCAAAATGGTTTAAAATTTTGTTGCAAGAAAGTGAGGATTATTTAGCTAAAAATCCACCTAAAAGAAGAAAGGAAAATTATTGTAATCATGCTTTGATGTCTAATATTATGAATTCAAATGATCCTCAAACTTATGAACAAGCTAAAGATCAACCTCATTGGCAAAAGGCTATGCAAGAAGAATATGAAACTTTAATTGCTAATAATACTTGGGATTTAGTTCCACTACCTCAAGGTAAGAATCTTGTTTCATGCAAATGGTTGTATAAAACTAAGGTTAATGCAAATAATGAAGTTAGCAAGTTTAAAGCTAGATTAGTTGCTAGGGGCTTCTCTCAAGTTGAAGGATTAGATTATAATGAAACATTTGCTCCAGTAGCTAAGATGCCAACCATTAAATTAGTTCTTGCTTTAGCTTCTCATATGCATTGGCCTATTCATCAAATGGATGTTAAAAGTGCATTTTTAAATGGTGATTTACATGAAGAAATTTATATGTCTCAACCTTTGGGTTTCATTAAGGAAGGTAATGAACATCTTGTTTGCAAATTGAAGAAATCAATATATGGTTTAAAGCAATCTCCTAGAGAATGGTATTCAAAGATCAATGCTTTCTTCTTATCTCAAGGTTTCATTAGAAGTAAAAATGATCCCAATTTATATATTAAGCATAGTGAAGATGATATTGTGATTATTATTTTATATGTTGATGATTTAATTATCACTTCTAGTTCTAACAATTTGATTAGTGATGTCAAGTCTCAACTCAATCAACAATTTCAAATGACTAATTTAGGCCTATTACATTATTTTTTGGGTATGCAAATTTGGCAAACACCTAAAGGTATTTTTATTTCTCAACATAAATATGCTCAAGATCTCTTAGATAGATTTAAAATGAATGATGCAAAGTGTGTTTCTACTCCTTGTGAATTAGGAACTAAATTAACGGTTGATATGGAAACTCCTTTTGTTGATCCTACTTTATATAGGCAATTAGTAGGAAGTTTAAATTATCTAACTCTTACTAGACCTGATATTTCTTATAGTGTTGGATTGGTTTCTAGATTTATGTCTAAACCACAACAAACTCATTTTAAAGTTGCAAAAATAATTTTAAGATATGTTAAAGGTACTCTTAATCTTGGTCTTTTTTATGAAGCAAATTGTGATTTTTCTTTAAAGGGTTATACTGATTCAGATTTAGGAGGTGATCCCAATGATGGGAGATCCACTTGTGGTTATTGTTTCTTTGTTGGATTAGGTGCAATCTCATGGAATAGTAAGAAACAACAATCTACTTCTCTTTGTTCTATAGAAGCTGAATATAAAGGTTGTACAAATGCATCTAAAGAGGCATTATGGTTAAGAAGATTACTTGAAGACTTGGGTCTACCTCAAAAGGATCCTACTCCTTTATATTGTGATAATCAAAGTGTTATTTCTTTGGAAAAGAATCCAATTTTTCATGCAAGGACCAAGCACATTTCTCTTCAACATCACTTCATTAGAGAGAAAATTGAAGACAAGCAAATTTCTCTTTTGTATTGTAAAGGTGAAGATCAAGTTGTAGATATTCTCACCAAAGCTCTTTGTAAAGATAAATTTATCTTTCATTGTAAAAATCTTGGATTACAACCCATTGAAGGGTTTGATGTAACCTCCCCAAGTAAAGCTTAAGGGGGGATGTTAGAAGATTAATCTTTACTTGCAGTTGCTACTCTTTAATTAATTGAGTTTATTACCTTGTGGTGAAACATTCCAAAGGAACTACAAGTCTTGTCTTTTTAATACCACACATGTGAGGATGGCTTATTTTTAATTCCTTTGTTTGTTGAATATTTGTAACCACCTCCCTAAGAGGCATACTTAGACACATAGATGAATGGTGGCATTCGATCGAAGGGAGTTACACTTAACTCCTTCTCCACCTCTACTTGAGGTGCCTCTCTCATTCTTCAAGATCTCAAGCAAGTTATCATTTCTCTCTATGTATTATTCTTTAGGCATTTTGCCTCCATTCACAATATTGGGGTTTTTCCTTATTTTTTCCCCTTTACAAATTCTTGTGTCTCTCTTGCTTTGGTGGTGCTTGGTTTGGCTACTTCAATCTATTTGGTAATCTCTTTCCTTCAAACAATTTCTCATTCATTAGTACTTTCCATTGCTCTTTTCTATTTCCTTTCATGGTATCAAACAACAGAGTAACATAGTCATCCAAGCAAACTAAACTGTCAACCAAACCGGTCAACCTAGTGAAACAATCATTGTCATATTCTTAAAGTACATAACATAACATGAAAAAGTATCAAAATAGTGATCACACATGAGAGACATTACATTCATTCACAGGTTCTAATTATCATCTACACTATCTTCTAATCATGATCTTAAAGGAAAAGATAGTGATCTACAATTAACATTATAGTTAAGAATTTACTAGCTATCATATGAAGGATTCTACAAACGTACTTATTTTGAATGTACTTCTTAACTATTTAACAACTAAGGTATAAAAATATGAACAAAGCGATATTCTAAAAGTTATCAAGAATATAAGTCCATCAATAAGGCTACGAGTAATTCAAATACGAACTAGTTGACAAAAATATTAACCAATACTGCCTAACATGATATTAATATGAATAAAGGCTAATTCTTTTGCAATGCTTAATAATTTTTCACAATGATGATCAAGAAAATCCTACTATGATAGCCCATGTCACAACAAAAAATTTAATAAATTTACAACAATAATCAAAGAATTCCAGTTCTTGAAAATACTAACTAAAACTTGTCTAAATTGCATCCTAAAGTTTTACCCAAAATCTAGTACTTCACACAGCAATCACATTATAAGAAACATCATAAAGTCATCAAAAATCAATACATCACAAGCATAGAACAAGTTTATATGATAAGCATAACCAATTTAATCCAATCACAACTTCAATCTCCATGCAACAATATGTCATACACATAATTAACAAGTGTCAAGGTCCTCAAGTTAGATAACATGTCATGCAACCCAAATCAAAATGGTGGGACAATCACCAAAAAAGAAGGGTCACAACAATCAAGAAAGGGTGATAGAAGACAACAACGCAAGTTCAAGAGTCAAACTATATGACAAACTTTACACCCTTTCATAACAGAAAGTACAATTTAACACATCATAAACACAAAATTCTAGGTTAAAAAACTCATTTTCCACATACAAACACAAACTTACATCACCAGGAATCACATCACAAGGCTATGCAAAGGTCCATCTAGACATCAAAAAGTAGCATAGTAATCCATGATACATAATCCATGAGCCAAGAGCCAATATCCATCTCACATAATCCATACCTCACACTTAGTGGCTTGATAGTGTTAGGCCACACACACATGGTGATACCATCCAAGCAAGACCACAATGACCTATCTCTTGTTGTATAAAGTGGTTAGCCTCCAAGATATAGTCATCACACATAGGTGGGTAGTGGGTGCTAGTTGTATATTAGCCTCACATACCCCCATCCTCAAGGTTCCCTATGTTTGCTTCCTCGTACACACTCACCAAGCCTGCCTCATATGTCCTTGGGGACGAATCACAATACGACATATTTCTGACATAAAAAACAATAAGGATAAACTGGTTTAGCCACCAAAGTCATAAAATAAATATCAAATAAGATTCAATTTCATTAATAAAGCAAGAAATGTGCACAATGTCAACACTAAATCAAATGTAACCACAAGGGCTATAAATAAATAAGGTCACAAAGTGTGGCTAAACCATTACAACCAAATATAAAAAAAATTTCATCCTTTATAGACAATAAAAAATCATCAATAACCATATATGAAGTCCTCAATCTT